>JABACO010000021.1:7031173-7123969 GCA_013339895.1 Ephydatia muelleri
GAATGGCTGAAACATACCATAAACTACCGACGCGCACTCCAGAGGCAAATAGAAAACGTTTCGTTACAAGTCGAAGAGCCATTGACGGCGATGACAAGATGACTTCAACGCATTATTAATCTGGTTAATTTAAATTACGCAACATTGCATTCGACAAAGGAAAAATGGTTAATTCAGTGGAACTGACAGCGGACACGTATTTGGTATGCCTCACGCACGCCTTGTCTACAGAAAAGGAGGAGGTGATGGGATTATTGCTTGGAGAGGTATGTGGTCACATGGGTAGTGAGGCGGCTGGGTCGAAGGTCTCCTCTGTACATGTAGATGAAGAACAACAGGATCGCACACATATGTTCAGCTTACCCCATGACAAGGATTGATAGGCGACCGGACAGGGTGGAAATCTCTCCAGAACAACTGTCTGCAGCTGCAATAGAAGCGGAGGTAGGCCTTACAGGCGTAGCCTTGAGTCGATTGTCACCGGATGCCGCTGTGTCCACTAGCGATTGGCAAGTACTCTGCATAAAAACGTCCAAGTGCTGGGCTGGTACCATAGCCACCCGCACATCACCGTCTGGCCTTCACACGTCGGTGAGCTTCTCCTCTCATGTTACATAGCCCGACGTCTCATGAAGTGCATGCGGGATTTGATGTAGTTTTAAGAGCAACGGGGCGTTATGGTTCGCTATTGTGGTTACCTGTTGCTCTGACAACAGATGTGAGAACGCAGGCCGATTACCAGCTGCTTGACCCTAACTTTGTTGGACTCATCTTCTCCGTATTCAATAAAAGTGAAAACCAGGTTTGCTGGACACACAACACAAGTTGCACTTAGTAATTGTCTCACTCATCTTTGTATTTTAGACATCAACATTGCAACTGATATGTTTCCAATCGATTAGTTCAAATTCACCCAATGAGCCTACCAGGTAAGGGAGTGGGTGCACAACCCTCTATCCCATTTAGTGCCCCTCATTTCCATTGCTCCCAAAAGCTATGAACATATCGAGCTCAGTCTGAGCATCGTCCCGAGACCTCACTGTACCATGAGTGACCCCTGTGTGTCTGCCATCACCCAGATACCACATATCCTGTTCGAAGAGGAGCAGCTCAGCTACAAGGCCAGTCAGAGGTGAGTTGGGTGGGTGGGTCAGCTTCTGTTGCACATGCTGATGACAGTGACACAACCACAGGAATACAACAGACCTCCTCAATGCAGTCCACAATGGCGCAGGTGTGTGTGTGTGTGTGTGTGTGTGTGTGTGTGTGCGTGTGTGTGCGTGTGCATGCGTGTGCCTGGTAAGCATGTCTGTAGTCCAATGCTGTGATTTTAAATCAACATCCACCACCTCCATTCTTGCCAGTCTATTCCCTGTCCCTGGTCCATGTAATTCAAGTCATATGTGAGCCCATCACCCAGCTGTTGGCCATCGAACTGGAGAGGAATAAGGAGGCCCTGCACACTCTGACACAGGAGAAGGACCGTCTTATGTCCATCCTAAAGGAGAGAAATGTTGCACCTGAGTTTGAGACAGAGTTTTGAATGTGTCTGTTGTCCTTGTGGCAAACTCACTGTTGTTTGTTGCTATGTGTTGCTATGGTAGTGACAGTCATCAATTTGCTCCACGTGCTTCAGTGTAGTCTGGACGGATTGTTCAAGGCTGTTGAGTCCCCTGTCTAGAATAGCGTCCAGTTGTGAAGAGAGGGAGGAGCTATTGCTGTCATGACAACCAATAGTACTGGGAGGGGTCCTTGTGTTGCTGGGACTAGGAGTATGGGAGATAAGTTTCACCTCTTGTCTGAACCTGGCTATCAGGGGGCTGGTGTAGTTTTGATGGGGGTCCTGGAGAGTCCAAAGAAGGAAAAGGAGAGTCATGCATGTCAAAGTGTCAATAAATAGCCATTGTATGGAAAGTCATCAAAGGGGATGTATATCAACATACATTTCCTGGTGCAGCAGTTTTGAAAAGCTGGTCTTCTGACTTGACAGCATCCAATAGTGGATTTGAAGACTGCATGGGAGACATTTTTTAATACATCACATTCCTACTTCACCTCCTACACCTTCAGATACTGACCCTTCCACATATCCTTCCCACAACACTCACTTTCCCCCAAGCCCCCCTCCCACATATCACCCCCCCACACACACATACACACAAACCTGTTGCTTGAGTCGAGTGCTCTCCAGGTCTCTTGCCATCTCTTGCACCTGCTTCTCTAGCCTCTGGGCACGATCCTCCAAGGCCTGCAAGGAGCACTCCCTAGCCCCGCCCACACATTCAGGGAATGCCCCATATGAGGGGGAAGGGCTCACTTGTCATGCAGCTGTGATCGGCATGTCCTGATCTCAGCATCTCTGGTCTCCTCACTGCGTACACACTGAACCCTCAGCTTGAGGGGGAGTGAGAGAGAGGGTGAAAGGATCTTTGAATATACTTTAATGTATGCAGGTCATACTTTGCATGTGTGTCATGTGGCATTTACAGTGCTTTTAAAAGCTGCACTTAAAATCACTGGGGTTTGCTGATATCAAATCCTTGCTCCCATAGCACAATACCTGTTCTGTCTCGTCCTTCCAACTTTTAATGAGAAGAGCCTTTTCCTCCTCTAATCTTGATAGCTAGAACAAAACCAAGACACAAAGATTCTAACAACTAAACTAAAAAGCTCAATGTCAAACTAAAATCACAAGTTAATAATTTGATTTTGACAACACTAAGGATAATTAAAACACCTTAAATTAAACCACACTGTGAACCTGTAATTCTGATGGGACTTTTGTTATATCTAAACAAAACAAATGGTTGTAAAAATCTTAGCAAAGTTTCTTCTGTTTTACAGTAATATTATTGACTTTGTCTATGTTTCAAATTATGCACTTCAAATGCTACTTATCATTTATAATTTATACTCTTCCAGTAGCCAATATTAAAAGTTACGTAACAAGCATTGATTGAACATGTGGTCTCATAACTCCATTCACTCTCAATTAATGCAGACAGCAACAATCGGCATGATTACTAATTAACACAACCTGGCCCACCTTCAGAGCATATTCTGCTTTCAGTCTGCTATTTTCTTTCTGAGATGCTTCTAGCCTGCCAGGTCAAGACCTTTGTAAGCAAGACTGTGGCAAGGGAAGGGAAATCACCTGTGCTTGACCACACCCAGCTCATCAGACAATTGTCTTTCCACTGTGCCTGCCCTGTCCTGCATCTGGGCCAGCTCGTTTTGGAGCCTGGAGACCTCCGCTGACCTCAGCAGCTGCTGGTGGCTCTCTAGTGACCTGAGGGATGGGGGGGGGGGGGGGGGGGGGGGGGGGGGAGCAGTGTCTCAAGCTAAAAGAACAGGTGTGGTGATCATTGCAACATTATCAGGTCTTCCTTGGCTTTGAGTGTGTCCCGAAGTAGCTGCAAGCTCTGCTCCTTCCTGCTCAATTCCGTGCGTAACATCTGAAACGGGAGAAATAAAAGGTGGTACCAGAAATGATATAACCAGTACATGGTGGTTATTATGTGTGTGAGTGTGTGTTTGAGTGGTGTATGTCTGTATGTGTGTGAGTGTGTGAATGGATGTGTGTAATGGGTGTGTGTGTGTGTGTGTATGTGTGTATGAATGGGTGTGTGTGTATGTGTGTGTGTGTGTGTGTGTGTGTGTGTGTGTGAATGGTATATAGAGCTGTTAACACTAACATCAAACTGTTCGTCCTTGTTTTTCAACTGTTCCAGGAGTTTGGATGAATTTCCTTGCAGTGTCTTAGCATAGCAAAGAGGTAAAAAACACAAACAAGATAAACACAACACGAGCAAATTATTTCCTTTAAAATGGTGCCCTCTCACCTGAATGGTGTGCTGGGCGTCTGACAGCTCCAACTCCATCCTGCGAATATCAGCTGTTAGAGTGTGGATCTTTGGGTCCTCATTGCTCCTATTAGAGGAGGTTAAAGGTCACTCTCTCAACCCTGCTTGTGCCTACCTCTGTGCATGAGCATACTGTTTGGAGCTGGTGTGTTTCTCAGATGTGCGTTTTGACTTCAGCTGCTCGTATCTTTCTTGAAGCTTTGACATCTGAGTGTGTAAAGTGTGTTTATGATGTGTGTCAGCCGAATCCGGAAAATCATGTGTCCTTTCAACCTGTGATTTTAGCTTCAGTACTTGTCCCTCCAGTTCCGTGTCACGTGATGAGGCCGCTGGTCCCGCATGGTGCCGTCTCAACCGTTCCATCTGCATTTCAAAATGGCATACTCTTTACATCTTTAATGAGCTGCGAGGTAAGGGGAACTTGCCTCTGCGTCTCTTTGCTCAAGAGAAACCCGCAAAGCCGACAGATCTCTCTCCCTGCATTGCAGCTGTGTTTTGAGCGCCTGGACTTTGTCTTCCAGCTCCTGCTGTTTTTCTGAGATCAGCAAGTCGATTTGATGCATTAGCTAGGCACATGCGATATGGTGCGGATTCATTTGCACTGCAGGCGAAACTGACATAGACTACAGTGTACTATACCTCTTTAACTTCTGGTTCACATGACGCAAGCAGGGTACTGCGGTTAAGTCGCGAGGGAGCTTTAATTAGAATCCGCTCGTCCTGTTTTATTGCTTACCCATCTCTGGCGCTTCTTTGCATACTACTTAACAAATCTTCTGATGCCATTCCCGCCTTCACCAGTAACTGTTAGCAACAGAGTTACTCAAAAATTATAATCTTCAATTAGTTGTAATAAGTTACTATTAATGGTTAATAAATGAGAGATGGCCTCGGAAGGCGCACCAGTATGTTCTTCGTTTCGTTTTAGCACTATCCCCCTGTGTGTGTGTGAGGCGTGATTATATGGGCCTCTTTATTTGCTTGCCACATGTATGGAATGAGTTTCTTACGTTTACAGCAGGTGGATAAGAAGAGGCTTCAGAACTTTATGAACGATATGCTTAAAGTTAGCTGTGTCAAAGTGTGTGAGTTGTATCGAGCGGTAGAACTTTTTTGTTAACTCTTCTCGTTGCAAAAGGGGTTCAAGTACTTTGTTATGCACATACGCAGTCGTGAAGAGATGATATGCAGTATTATCAACGAGCCATCGGTGAGTGCCCTGTGTATTAGCATAGATACTTTACTGTGTATTAGAAACGTACACATGTGTGTATGACGCCAGGACCGTAAAATGCCTGAAAGAGTTGGGGGAATGGGAGGGGCCATCAGTTGCCTACTCTGGGAAAAGTGCTGGGAGATCCAGCTGTTTTGACGTTATGGCAACAATTGGCAACAATTAGGTGACGTGGTTTGGTGACCAATAGGCCTCTACCTGACGGCTATCTTTAGCTCAGGGCGCACTAAATTTAGTTAACTGATTACTTCAAAATTCAAAATTGTGTCCAGCATGTATATTGGACCTGTGTATTGGTATGTGTATATGTTGGACCTGTGTATTGGTATAATATATTGTGCTACATTGTACCTTTGCATATGTGTACAAATGTGTTCATTCCTTTTTACTGATACAGGTTCCAATTCTGCTGTCAGCTAGCAACTCACCATCAAACTCTTTCTCTGCCCAAGAGAAAAGGTTCTAGTGAAATACTGTTTGTCTGTTCATTGGAGAACCAATAATTTTACTGTTTACATCTTACCACCATATGTGGTGCATTTCGTGTTGCCAGGAGCCCTTTAATTATGAGCCAGAAACAGCAAAAAAGGTAGGCATTGAGCATTGATATGGGTGTGCAGTGCCAATGCTATATGTGTACATGGGCTAAATTTTGTTTACCAGGTTAAGTGGTTATGGTTTCATCAATGTGGGACTTCCCCCTGCCAGTCCCAGTGGCAGTGAGGGGGATGAGGTAAACAGCTTTGCAGTTGTATAAAACTTCCTCTGTTGTACATGCACTTATGTCCTACAAACACCTCCTCCTCTCTCTTCCTTTCCCGGCATTTATCTTTCTGACCACACAGAATGATGACTATACCATGTTCCTTCTTGCTGCTTACTCAAGATACAACAGCCCTTACGTCTGGGTAAGAAATACACAACAACGAGTTCCCCCCTTTCCACAATATCACTAGGAGAGTGTTTATTTCCACCTATATTACAGCAAGAGCCTCCCTTATATGGGCAGTAGTCCCCTTCTCCCAGTTTCAGTGGATAGGCCTTCTTGTTCCTTTGTGTAGAATGAAGTGCTTGTTCTTGTTCTTTGTTCACTCCAGATTCGTACTAACCACAGCCATCTTGTGAAGCTGGCCACACCAGACAGCCCTGAGAAGGACTACCCACTGCTTCTGAAGACCACTTCACAGTGGGCAGAAAAAGGTGCAGTCATACCACACACTCTTGGGGGGGAGGAAGAAGGAGGCAACTTAAGTTTGGATACCAAATAACTCCAATTGCATATTATAGAATTGTCATGTGGGAGTGGTATATAAACACATGTGCACCTCCTACCACTCCAATACATGCACACCTTCCTTCTACCACTTTAGATGTAAAGGTGTGGCATGTTCTGGCAGAGCTGGTCCACATCTGTTGCACCCCATCCCCCCCAAACCCTTTTGCTGTCGACTTTGACTACTTTGATTCACTCCATCTCTCTGAGAGAGCCACTGGCCTCAGGAGCCATGGTGAGGTTCCTTCAGCAGGTGCTGGCCAATGGACCCCACTCCTATGACAGGAAAGGTGTGCCATGTATATAGATATTATATATATATATATGGAACGTTCTATACGAAAATGGGTCTTGTGGATTTCATTTTATAACATAAAATTTAAATCGATATATGGGACAGTTTCCGCGAAATTGCCCCACCGTTTAAAAGTTATAAAATGCATCGCGTTGAATCGCTATAACTCCCAACGGATAACGCTATCGACTTCTTATTTTCAACCCTTCATACTACACCATTTTACTATGAATTGTTGTGAAAATAGGAAGTCGATAGCGTTATCCGTTGGGAAGTTATAGCGATTCAAACGCGATGCATTTTTATAACATTTTAACCGTGGGGCAATTTTCGCGGAAACTGTCCCATATCTTCCGTCATATTAACGCTAACGGGTTCCTATTTTTAACACAACATACCACACCATTACTATATGTGAAAATCCATTTTGGTGTCTTACACATGCGGGGTACCGACGTTACAAGGTCCGATACCCCGTAGGGTTCAAAACGACCACATCTTCAGGTAGGAGTGTCCAAATCGGTTCAAAATAGGTATCTATGTAGAAGGGTCCTACCGCTATTGATTTGTTCTGTTCGTTAATTTTTGCTTTATCCGTTATGGAGATACAAGTGTGCAAAGTAATTGCATATTTCCCGGGCGTTACGCGCCATTAACATATTACGACTGGCTTCGACGTAATACGTTAATGGCGCGTATAGCCCGGGAAATATGCAATTACTTTGCACACTTGTATCTCCATAACGGATAAAGCAAAAATTAACGAACAGATCAAATCAATAGCGGTAGGACCCTTCTACATAGGTACCTATTTTGAACCGATTTGGACACTCCTACCTGAAGATGTGGCCGTTTTGAACCCTACGGGGTATCGGACCTTGTAACGTCGGTACCCCGCTAGTGTAAGACACCAAAATGGATTTTCAGATATAGTAATGGTGTGGTATGTTGTGTTAAAAATAAGAACCCGTTAGCGTTAATATGACGGAAGATATATCGATTTAAATTTTATGTTATAAAATGAAATCCACAAGACCCATTTTCGTATAGAACGTTCCATATATATGTATATGGGATCGTTTCCAGACCTAACGCATGTTTTCTCAAGATTTCAAATTTTTTTGATATTCTAGAAGTTTGAAATGTCCTCTACACATTGCTTCTTATGCACTGAGAATTGGAGTATCTGTCATGGAGTTGTAAGGTGCTGAATTTATAATTAGCCATACATTGTAACGCAAACGTTATATTTCTATTGCACATACTGGAAATGTTATAATATATGCGCTAGGTCCCTTTTCGTGGAAACAATCCCATATGCTAGCAGTGCTAATAATATTCAAACTCATTATGAAGAGTAGAAAGTGAAAATCATGCTAGCAATGTCACCACTATATAGCTACACATGCATAGAATACATCTTTGACCTACCCCTAGTCTAGCAATGCATGTCTAACTAGGACCATTGTATACAAAGATGGAATTTTGAACAATATCCTTCCATTAATGCTATACATCCAAAAGAGCTGTGTTTATCTTCCCTCGACTGATCAACCTGTGTGATTGATTGCCTTCATTCAGTGCACAGCGACCTCTTGAAGATAGCCCAGCGTCACTTCCTGGCCATGATGCACCTTGTGGAAGAGGAGGTGAAGGTCCCTGAGCTGTTATCTCTGGACAAGGGCCACTCCCAATCACAAGGCCAACAGCAATCTGTTCAGAGGGTAGTTGAACAATCCCAGGTACAAGCACAAGGCTCCCAGACTACATGGGCCCAGCCATCTCAGTTCCACGTTCCCAGCACACAGCAGTCTGCACCATCATGGCCAATGGCACAGCAGAGCTGGCAGTAAAACCCATCCCTCCTTCCTCTGCAACACACACACACACACACACACACACACATACCCATTGTATGTCTCACGAGCTATGGTGGTGTTTGTACAGATCATAATATGGATAACCATTTTTGGCAATGGTTTGAATGGATACTTGTTTGGGTGTTAGCAATTGCATGTGGTTCAAACCTGTTGCCACAATGTTTATGATGGTAGTAGTGGAACAGGATTCAGTGTTGAGAACCAGAGAGAATTACATGTTCCAACTTGCCCACAATGGTTGCAACATACAGTGTTCTAGCGTTGACTGAAATTAATAGCCAAAATACATGTACACAACATTTTCTGGTGCAATTGGTCACGATCATACACGAGAGATGATAACAGCAGGCAGTAAGTAGTGAGATTATGTTGGTGCGGGGTGCAAACAGAACACACACATACACACACACACACAAATGTAATCACTTATCAACAACATTACATCCTTTTTCCTGTGGATATCTTCGTGTATTCCTTGTACGTGACTATGCATTTCTCACTCTGGTGGATATCTTGGTGTATTCCTCGTACGTGACTATGCATTTCTCACTCTGGTATCGGACAAGGTGGACTGACTGCCTGAGCTCCTCTGTGATCTGGCCATTGTAGCCCGCCTTGCGAAAGAGAGAGTCGAGGGTCTGCAGTTTAGTCCACTTCTGTTCCAGTGCCACTTCAGGAAGATAGGTGGCTGACTTGCTGGATTTGCCAACCAAAAATTCAATCTGTATTCCATGCTGCCCAACCTAGGACACAGTCAAAATGCATTAATTTTGTCATGCTGTGTGTGCATTAAAGTGTGTGTGTATGTGTGTGTGTGTGTGTGTGTGTGTGTGTGTGTGTGTGTGTGTGTGTGTACCTCCCAATCGAGATAGTGGTCTGCCTTCTCAAAATTGATCAGCAAAGAGACACTGCATTCCAGTCTGGGCACTTCGTCATGCGTAACCGGCTTAAAGCGGCTGTCTTTCATGGAACTGCGAAGGGACAAAAGGCGGTTTATAAAAAGTAGTACCACACAAGACATCTGGGCGATGCACTCTAAACCTGGTAATGCTGTATTCAGCAAGTCCTCTGTGAAGCTTTTTGGCCATGAAAGTGCCCATACAACCACGCAGACAGCGATCGACTCCGATTTTCCACGTCACGAACAAAGGGCTATAGGCAGGCACGTAATTCAGTCTAGATGTCGGAAAGGGGCCGAGGCGCACTTACTACGGGTCATTGACAAAGATAGGTGACCTCAGGACTTCTGTTTGGTTCAGGTGGCTGATAAGGACATCGAAACAGTAGTAACACATTTCGGGACAAACCACTGGCGCGTAACCGTTGGTGAGTCCGTTCAGATGCGCAGGTTTGTCGCCATTGCTCATGACTCCATCACGCGTCTCATGTTTTCTCGATGTCTGGAAATCCTCATCTGCCATTCTGTGCCTCAGAATGGGGCAACACATAAGTGTTGATATGGGCACAGCGGCTGTAAATTTTACGTATTTATAGACAACGGAAACAAATCCCGAATATCCCCGCTCCTTACGGGAAATCGAATAAATCCCGCATATGCCCGTTCCTCCTCCACCTGCTGGTCAGAAGAATGCTGGAAGAAATAAGTGACGCTTTCTGTGGCGGAATACATCTCGACATTCCGGGCCATGGTGGCCACGAGTGTGCGGCGTTCCTGCCCAGAACCCAGATGGTCCTCGAAACACTTCTGGCCACCGTGCTGATGGTGGGGTTCGGAGCTTACGCGTTCAGAAAGTACTCTCTTCCCCGCCACTTTCCCGTCATGGAGGAGCCGCGATTGAAGCGCTTTTTACTGGTACTACTCTGTCTGGTGTTCGGGGTGGAGATTGGCTACAAGCTGTGTTCTCGATCGGCCCTCTATCTGTTGAATCCTTGCCACGTAACCACGATGTTCCAGGTATAGTAGGGGAGGGCGTGGTCTGAAGCTTTTGTGCATGAAAAGGCCTTATTCCGCTCACAGATCTACCTGCTGGCATCAAAGCCGAGCCAGCTCTCGTTTTCTATTTTGAGGTTAGTTTTATTGAAGGTGGAATGTTTAAATGCATTTAATATTTCCGCCACACCGAACAGGGTAATGATGCATTACGTGTACGGCGCGGCCATCGCCATTTTATTCCCCGACACTTTAGCACGATTCGTAAGCCCGCAGTGTGCGCGTGTATCCTTCTATTTCATGCCAACTTTTAGTTCCCAGGTGAAGTGCTCAACTACTGGCTTCAACACCTACTTATCTTCTTTGTGGTGCCCCCCTACCTTGTATACATATGGGGTATGTCTTTTCTTTGTGGGCTGGGCACACTAAAACCTCTTTGTGTGTACTTCCGTTTCTCAGGCCCACAATGCTTAGAGCCATTCAGGGAATGGTCATGGAACGTATTTGCTGGGATATTCTTTGGCATACAACACCTTTACGTCATGACACCTCTGGCCCTGGTATACCCCATACATTATCTCCCTTGCTGCTGCCCTAAGTCACTCTCTCCTATACCCCCATTGGTTCTTGCACACACACACACACACACACACACACACACACACACAATCACTAGATCACCCATGTCAACCTCAACTATGTCATGTGTCCTGCATATGTGGATCCCTTCAGAGGGCCTTACTACAGAACCTATGCTGTGATACACCAAGCGTTATGCCTCCTCATTCTGGGCAAACTGTACACGTTTCTTGTCAAGTTATTCGTGGGACTGTTGCCTTCACCGCATATGTCGGGAAAGAAGTCTAGCTGAGAAGGATTGGTGCAAAAGATCATGTGCTGATCACTTGATGATCATGCAGTGTGTGTGTGTGTTACAGAGGAGATGTATTATTGCGAAGAGATATCATCACTAGCACGTTTTCTTTAAAATGTCTGCAAACAGTAGCAGGGGTGTTATGGCAACTTGATTGATGTACTGGACATAAAGTGGTGATGTTTAGTCAGCGTCTTCAAATTGGCCTTCCTCTTCAACTAAAGCCACATCATATTCATACAACAGATAGCACATACACACACACACTTACTGTGTTCTGCCATCTGTGCAAACTCCTCTTCTGTTGGTGGTTTGAAGACCTTCTCCAGGTGTTCCAGCACCGCCTTCCCTTCCACTGTGAGACGACTGAATCCCTCGGGTGTTGTGAAATAGTCTCCCTCTTCACGCCCCTCTTCTTCCTCTTGCAACATTGGTTCCTCCTCCCCATCCTCTCCCTCCGAGGCTTGGGAGTCTGGATAGAGTAGCTGACATTCTGAGATTGCCTCGTAAATGGCTTCCACTAATTGACGGGATTTATCAACAATGAGGGACGCCAGTTGCTCTGTTCTTACACTGGTGCTCATCAGCTGGAACAAATCTTATTTCCTCTGTTTTGGCTAGAGGTGCTTCCTCTTCCCCCTCTTCCTCCTCCTCCTCCTCCACTCCTTCCTTCTCTTCTTCAAGATCAGATTCTACATGTACCAAATAGTAAGTGCATACATCATTGGTTTTATTCCACGTGGATGGTGCGCACCGATTGGAACGCAATGAAGTACATATACGCAGCTGTGCGGAAACACTGTAGTATCCCTGCAAATTCCATGGATTGATATGTTCGGATATTCTAGGCAGACATCTCTAGACTGGTCTTCACTAGTCCAACGTAGAAAACTGTTCACGGGCAATGCCGACAATGAGAGCGGTCCTAATATGATACTAAATATACAGACGCTTTTTACCTTTCTTCCACGGAGAGGACGCCCAGACCAAGCGCTTCGTCTTGCACGTAGCAGGTTACGTTCGTCTGTCGATGCACACATTCGTTGCCTGTACATTGACCTGAATCCATTTTAGTTTTATTCTTGTACTCGTGCCCACGATATAGTGAGTACCACAGATAGGTTTAATTTATTATATAGCTACCCTTAAATGCTGGTAGTCCTAATCACTGCAGTTCTGTTCAAATGCTATCCCTCTACCACCCAAATATATAAACTGGTTAAGGCGTTCCCCAATACAATACAGAGGACGGCTTCTTTAACATAGATATATGCGTCACAAAGAAGAGTCAGCAAATGGGAGAGGGGGAAGTGCCTGGAAGGGTTGGAGAAAAGGGGGAGATGGGGAGAGGGGACATTTCAGTAAGCTATGTGGTTCCATGAATCAACATGAAGCAGGATCGTTACATAATGGTGGGCCTTGTACAGTTTACCTAAGAGATACTGGGTGTTCGTTCACAAATGAATGTGTGCAAAGCTTTTAAGCAGTTATTGCACCATATTAAAATTTATTCATGGAATACATACTAATTAACTTCTTATGCAAATAATAATGGTACAAGGAAATTAAAATTTATACAAAGATGAAGCAATTAAAATCAAATGAACAAACCATTAACAAACCAATACCATGACATTGCACTAAATATTTATAGAATGGTATGCTAATCAACATACATTAGTTAATCAAACTCAAACCAACCAATGGAAATAAAAAAGAAAGATTTGAGCTGTAATAACTCATAGAGCTAGACGTAAGTTGATTGAAGTCATTAATCTGTTCTAGCATTACTTATTCAAAGACTAACATCTAAGGTTTATTATAACCATTTGATCATCTCGAATATTTTGTCACGATTTCAATTGACTTTAGAGCGCCATAATTCAGTTACTTCTCATAATTTGTTTGCACTAAAATTATTTGTCTGGTTATAAAGCAGCTAGTTAACTGATATTGATGTGGAGAAATAAACCTTTGTGCTCATTTGAAACACCCGGTAAAATGCTCATTTGAAACACCTGGTATAATGCTCATTTCAAACACCCGGTATAATGGTATAATTCAAACCAGTTCTTTAGGAAGAAAATAATTAAACAAAGGAAAATAATTATTCATGACTCACCAACATTACAAAGATGCTGTGCGTCATTAGAAAATCTTGTCTTGATGACATCAAATGAAGAGTTATCCTTCTCACCTGGTGTTGTCTCTTAAAGGTTTATTTATTTATTTATTTTACATTTGAGTCACCATCAACCAGTGTCTTATTACAGTATCCCTACCTCGCTCTGCAGAGGTCACACTGCTCTCAAAGGATTCGGATGTGTCAGTGAAGAAGAGCAAGCAAAATGTGACAAAGGAAGATTGATTATCCTCGTACCCATTGAGAGGTGTGTGGCTACTTATGATTGAATAGAGTTAAACAGTTAGCATTCCAAGTAGTGTCTGGGGTGTCACTAATATTAAGAGGACTTCATGGTATTGATTTCACTAGCTTTAACAAAAATTTATTGCAAAACTACTTAGCATTACATCAGAGATAATACAGCCTAAGTAGAATGGCCATCTTTCTGTTCCAGCCAAAGCCTGATTAATATGGGTGCATTAAAGAGTGTATTGCAGCCACCTGGTCAATCAGAGTTCCTGGCCCATGCTGCTTGGGATAGGCATGCTTCACTGTATACCATCTGAAGGCTCTAGCACTGAGTGACAGCCAGGCATAGATGGTACAGTATTAATTAGTATCTGGGCATGCACTTCACTACACGCCCTGGTGCAATTTTGATCACCACAAATTGCAGTTTGAAAACAACAGATGGATAGTGGCACACTGAGGTCCTTCAGGGAATATGATCCACTTGCACCCGTCTACCGAATTCTATGCCATTAACCCGTGTAGCTAGCTCGCAGGTAACAGTTTCAGTAGCTGCCTTATCCTGTCTTCTTCGCACGCTTGAATCAGTTTCTGCTGAAGAGTTTCGATGGTGTGACCATGCTTATGACTGTCACCTGATATCTTTACTTGCTTGATCTGCTCCTTTGTGGTCTGCACATCATCACTCACACGTGTGATGTCTGCCTCAATATAGTCTGCAACGTACCTAATGTACCATATATTTCTGCTCTTCGTTGCATTTGAAGTGTAGTACACCTTGGTGTGCGTTAAATCGAGCACGAGGTACTGTTCGGGTTGGGGACACGATGGAGTAGCGTCCTTGTCGTCCAGGGCAGTCTTCTCTGTCTGGGTGTACTCTGTCACTTTGATGCCCTCGCTTGTCAGCTCAATCAGCCACTTGACCTTGCCATCCTGTCTCGTGTGTACGCAAAAGTCGATGTAGCCTTCTATGCCAAACTTTGGTTCCACGTCTGGAGTGATGTACATCTCGGGCGGCAATATTAGGGTGGCGGCGCGATAGAATTCCATCTGCCACGCCCTCTCTAGCCGCTTCTTCTCTGCTCCGTAGTTATAGCTGCTCTGAAGGACGGAAGGCTTAATGGCGCTGAGCGTAGAGAGCACGAACTCCTCAATGTTGTCGAACTCGGGTTGGAGCCGCTCTAGAATGTAGAAACGCGTCGCGTTTCGAAGGTAGTAGAGCTCTCTGTTGCTGTCGTAGGCCAATATCTCTTTCTCTTTAAGCCCATCCAGTTGCTTCAGCAGCTGTTGGTCCGACGTGTCCAGGAGCGGGTAGTGCTCTTTTAGAAATCGGAGCAGGAGGCATTTAGAGGGAAGGTCTAGTTCGCTGAACGACGGAGAAACCTTTTCGCATTGCTCTATTGCGTGTGACAAGACCTGGTCCACTATCGTACTGCGACTTAGGTTGATGTCGACGAGTCCTTCCTTATGAAGCTCCGCCAGTCTGCACAGCAGATATTTAATCAGGATGATACACGCCTTGTGTCCTTTCGTTATCTTGTAGACGTACTTTACAAACGCTGCCTCTATTTCAACCCCGGTGGATTTACCGAAATCACTGAACAGTCCCTCGGCTTCTTGTGCAGAGACGAAAGCCATTTATTAAATGTACGAATATTTCCATTACGTCATTGTTTTTAATTGTCGCCATCTATGGTAGCTAAATGATGTGGAAGCTTTCCTTTTCTCACTTGAGCACATGGGTCGCTCTAGTCGCTTCTCTCGGTCTTGGATGCATCTTCGTGCTAAGTCTGTACGTGGTGGATCCAGGGCTTCCCAGAGACCACCCCACGACGATCCGGAGAAGGATAGCAGCCATTTTGTGCACCTGTCTAGCCGCACCTGGCTACCTGTGGCTGTGGAGCGACGGGGCCGCGTCTGGCGGAACCCCGCTACTGGACGTGCTTGGCATCAGATGGGTTGGACTGCTTCAAGCCTTTGGGTACCCGTTACTGCTCGTTGCCGTTTTATACGCGGGGCCTATCGTCCAGCACGTGACCTCGGACGAGCCTTGGTACGCGAACGAGAGGAAGGACATCATCGTAAGGAACTACTTGGTCGCCCCGTTCGCCGAGGAGTTCGTGTTCAGGGGCTGTATGGTACCCCTCCTCCTGCCCAGTCTTGGCGTCACGTGCACCATGGTATTCTGTCCCCTGTTCTTCGGGTTAGCACACGTGCACCACCTTGTCGAGTGGGCGAAGAGAGGCGAGACGAGTCTCGTCACAGCCTGCATCAACATTCTTTTCCAGTTGTGTTACACTTCCATATACGGCATGTTTTCCGCCTTCGTGCTATTGCGGACCGGACACCTGGTCAGTGCCATTGTGACACACGCCTTCTGCAATATGATGGGGTTCCCGGACTTCGGGGGCGTGCGCACGCATAGCAGACCCGCCCTGGTGGGAGTGTCTTATGTTATGGGTCTAGCCGGCTTCTTTCTTCTGTTGACCCCACTCACAGAACCTAGTTTGTATTCTCAGTGAGCCATTATATTATTTGCAGATTACACATTTTTATACAATGACAAAGACGAGCGTCACACGTACCTAGCAAAATGTAGTTTTGATAAACAGCTCCACTTCGGGCCAGATCTTGTCCGACTCGGTACCGCGAAACGTCTTCAAGAGCTCTGCCCTTGCGTAGTACGCGAGCACCGGCTTCGTCATCGTCTCGTACTGCTGCAACCTCTTCAGCACCGTGTCGGGATGGTCGTCCGGCCGCTGCACGAGGGGTTCCCCCGTTACGTCATCCCTGCCCGAAACGCGGGGCGGGTTGTACGAATCGTTGTACACGCGCCCGCTCGGTATGTGGGTCCAGCGGCCCCGTATTCTCTCAATTATGGTAGCAAAAGGCACATCGAGGTTGATGACGGTGTCCAAGCTCTGGTGCTTCCACAGCTCGTCGGCTTGAGCCACGGTGCGCGGGAAACCGTCCAGAAGCCAGCCCTTTTCAGGGGGCGCTGCCCGAATCTCGGCTAGTATCAGTTCCACCATGACGTTATCTGGCACTAGGATACCGGCTTCCATATACTTCTTGGCCGCGACGCCCGCGGGAGTGCGCTTAGTAAGCTGGTTGCGCAATAGGTCTCCGCTGGACAGATGGGTCATGTCGAAACGCTTCACCAGTCGTGATGAGATGGTGCCTTTCCCCGAACCTGGAGGGCCCATTATCATGGCGCTAATCCTGGGGCCCGTTGCCTTGGTGGCGTTTGAGTACCATGCTGCTGCTGGAGTGTTTAGCTGCCCTTTGGGTAAGCAAAGCGCAGCCCAAGATGCTAGACTTGTTTTCATAGTGAATTATTAGTCGTAATCTCGTATTGTAAATTAACTTGCTGGCAATAAATTTCTAATATATGCTATCACAATGTAGTATATAGCATAATACTCGTATGATTGTAAAAGACGCTCATATGCTGTAGCTTGTAAAACTAGAATTAAGCTGCTGAAAAAAAATACTGCAAAAACGAAATTGGCGAATTCCATTTTTAGGTGGAGCTTAGTTGATTTTTTTTTCTTTCTGGTTACTTAACTTGCGAGCTTGCTTTGAGAGTAGGAACGAAACGGCCATGTAAGTCTTAAAAGTTCAAGCGGAGCTTCGGTTAAGATTTCAATGGTTCCTCAGTCCACCATCGGTTATGTCTGTTCGCGAAGAAACAAGCGAACAAGGACCCGTCTATGGACAGAGCCCGGACGTTCACCTCGATCAGACGGTTGTGTATGGCCCAGTCAACCGCCCGAATGACGGAGCAGACAGTTCTGCCGTCGGGGGAGGAGACCCGCCTACCAACCCCCTAGGAGCCGTAGGTAAGACTTCCGTGCGTCCTCCCCAGTTCATCCGCCTCTTACCTCCATTGAACATCAGACGGGGATCTCGCCAAACCTCCACTCCTGAAGGATGTCGAAGGTCAGGACGTGCTGTGATGTAGGGATGACGCCTCCTCACGTTTGTCGCTCGTTTAGACTCCAATGCCGCAACGGGGGCGTGTGGTCTCCAGAACTTGGGCAACACGTGCTACATGAACGCAGGGTTGCAGTGTCTTAGAAGCATTCCGTCACTGATCCGCTATTTCGTCGGTGAGGTTGTGTCTTGTTCAGGCAGACTGCCCCATGTGCCATTACATCGTGCTATTAGAGGGGACTCCCCCTGCATTCGCTCCTATCCCTGAGGAGAGGGATAGAGACAGGTTACTGGTGTGCAAAGTAAGATGGAGCTATGTGGTGTCACCAATGGGGTTACTGTTCTTACTGCTCTTCTCTCTTCCCTGGGTACTCACCCTTGTGGACACACCCCTCCTTCTTGGGCACACTCCTCCCTTATGAACACACCCCTCCCTCGTGCCCTCCTTTTTGGACACACCCCTCTCTCGTGCCCTCCCTTGTGGGCACACCCTTCCCTTTTGGACACACCTCCCCCTTGTGGACACACCCCTCTTCTTCTTCAGGGTCACATGGCTAACAGGTTTGCTGTGCTTCTACAGAAGCTGTGGTCGTGTCGCTATTCATCTGTTAGGCCTGGGGCCTTGAAGAAAACACTAGGTGTTCGGTGGAACCATTTCTCTGACAATAGACAGGTTAGTCCTGTATTACACCTTATAGACAGGTTAGTCCTGTATTACACCTTATTGACAGGTTAGTCCTGTATTACACCTTATTGACAGGTTAGTCCTGTATTACACCTTATTGACAGGTTAGTCCTGTATTACACCTTACAGACAGGTTAGTCCTGTATTACACCTTACAGACAGGTTAGTCCTGTATTACACCTTATGACAGGTTAGTCCTGTATTACACCTTATGACAGGTTAGTCCTGTATTACACCTTATAGACAGGTTAGTCCTGTATTACACCTTACAGACAGGTTAGTCCTGTATTACACCTTATTGACAGGTTAGTCCTGTATTACACCTTATAGACAGGTTAGTCCTGTATTACACCTTATGACAGGTTAGTCCTGTATTACACCTTATAGACAGGTTAGTCCTGTATTACACCTTATAGACAGGTTAGTCCTGTATTACACCTTATGACAGGTTAGTCCTGTATTACACCTTATGACAGGTTAGTCCTGTATTACACCTTATGACAGGTTAGTCCTGTATTACACCTTATAGACAGGTTAGTCCTGTATTACACCTTATAGACAGGTTAGTCCTGTATTACACCTTATAGACAGGTTAGTCCTGTATTAAACCTTATAGACAGGTTAGTCCTGTATTACACCTTATGACAGTTGATGATTTCACAACTGACACCCAAGTCATAGAAGGTGGTTTTCATGACTCACACCCAGGTCATAAAAGGTCATTGGTCAATTTATCACTTGCATGTGGTCCATTGTTTCCTTGTATGCAGGGCATAGTGGGATGATGGGGGTTTTCCCTTCCTCACAGCATGACTGTCAAGAATTTATGGCTGTGTTTTTGGACAGTCTCCATGACGATCTTCAGGGGGATGTTGAGGGGGCTGACAGGGACAGGATGGAAGTGGAGCCTCTTACTAATGGCTCCAATGATAATGATATCTCCAGTAACCCCGACACCTCCAGTAGCCATGGCAATGCCTCCATCAGTACATCTGTTGTGACAGACTCTTTTCGTGGAACTCTGAAGAGTGAGGTGAGACCACACCCCTCACACACTGCCTTTGACTGACTTCACATAAGCATGGCCCAACCTCATCCCACACTCCACACACCATACTCAACCCTCCCACACTCCACGTGTACACCATACTCAACCCTCCCACACTCCACACCATACTCAACCCGCCCACACTCCACACCACCATACTCAACCCTCCCACACTCCACACACCATACTCAACCCTCCCACACTCCACACACCATACTCAACCCTCCCACACTCCACACACCATACTCAACCCTCCCACACTCCACACACCATACTCAACCCTCCCACACTCCACATTCAACCCTCCCACACTCCACCCACATGCATGCTTCAGGTGGTCTGCAATACATGCAACTTCAGCTCAGTAAAAGAGGAGCCCTTTTTCTTTCTCTCTGTGCCCCTCCCCCATGCCTGTGAGCGTCAGATTGGTACGTGCCTTGTGCAATCTTATTGTGCCAGATTTCATCCACGGTGTACTCAATTCACCAGAGGTGACCTGGGTACCCGTGTGTACCCCAGTGGAATTCAGGAGAGCAGTGAGGTTAGTGGGTGTGGTGTGTGGCTTGTGGGCGTGGTCGATTTCAGGAGAGCTGTGGGTGTGGCCCTTGTGGGCGTGTCCAGTCTCCTCCCCCTTATGAGGTTTCCTCCTTTCTCAGAGTGCTGGTCACTGTAATGAACTATGCTACGATAGGGGACCTCAAGAAGTCACTCATCAGCACAGCAGGTCTCAGTGTGCAGAGTGACCTGGTGCTGATGGCTGAAGTGAAGGACTGTGCAGTAGTGCGTGTGATGGTATGTGACCATGTCATGCGATCTGTCCATCATGTGACCTGTCCGTCATGTGATCTGTCCGTCATGTGATCTGTCCATCATGTGATCTGTCCATCATGTGACCTGTCCGTCATGTGATCTGTCCATCATGTGACCTGTCCGTCATGTGATCTGTCCGTCATGTGATCTGTCCATCATGTGATCTGTCCATCATGTGATCTGTCCGTCATGTGATCTGTCCGTCATGTGATCTGTCCGTCATGTGATCTGTCCGTCATGTGATCTGTCCGTCATGTGATCTGTCCGTCATGTGATCTGTCCATCATGTGATCTGTCCGTCATGTGATATGTCCGTCATGTGATCTGTCCGTCATGTGATCTGTCCATCATGTGATCTGTCCGTCATGTGATCTGTCCGTCATGTGATCTGTCCGTCATGTGCTGTCCATCATGTGATCTGTCCGTCATATGATCTGTCCGTCATGTGATCTGTCCATGTTGTCTGTCTATCTCTGTCCTGCCATCTTGCTGCTTCCTCTGCAGATGGACAGCTTGCTGCTTAAGAACCTTAATGACACAGATAACATGGTGTACGCCTTTGAAATGGCATCACTGGGCCAATTGTCTCCTCCCCAGTCTGTCACTGAACCGAACCATGATGTAAACATCTTGCAAGGTGACATACTGTAACTATCATCTCCCCTAGCCCCCACTCTTACCAAGATTCCTTGTCTAGCTGGTGCCCCTCCCTTGGCAGCTGATGCTCCCCCACCAGCTGATGCCCCTCCCCTGCCAGCTGATGCCCCTCCCCTGCCAGCTGATGCCCCTCCTCCACCAGCTGATGCCCTCCTCCACCAGCTGATGCCCCGCCCATGCCAGCTGGTGTGATGTCCGTTGTGATGGAGTGGCACAGCTGTGGTATCTGCTTGGAAGAGATGGTGGACACGGACCTTCTGATCCACAGGGAATGTGGGGCGGTCCTCTGTGCAGTGTGCCTGATTGCCTCTTCACAGCATTCTGCTCAGGGAGGAGACCATATCCTGTGTCCAGTAAGGGGAGGGGCTATATCTGTTTAGGGGTCATGGGTCCATATTAATTTGCTTCCTACAAACATCTAGACTGCTTTCTCTCCCCACCCATAGCCCCTCCCCACCACTTCACACCCATGCCCCTCCCCACCACTTCACACCCATGCCCCTCCCCACCACTTCACACCCATGCCCCTCCCCACCACTTCACACCCATGCCCCTCCCCACCACTTCACACCCATGCCTCTCCCCACCACTTCACACCCATGCCCCTCCCCACCACTTCACACCCATGCCTCTCCCCCACCACTTCACACCCATGCCCCTCCCCACCACTTCACACCCATGCCCCTCCCCACCACTTCACACCCATGCCCCTCCCCACCACTTCACACCCATGTCCCCTCCCCACCACTTCACACCCATGCCCCTCCCCACCACTTCACACCCATGCCCCTCCCCACCACTTCACACCCATGCCCCTCCCCACCACTTCACACCCATGCCCCTCCCCACCACTTCACACCCATGCCCCTCCCCACCACTTCACACCCATGCCCCTCCCCACCACTTCACACCCATGCCCCTCCCCACCACTTCACACCCATGCCCCCTCCCCACCACTTCACACCCATGCCCCTCCCCACCACTTCACACCCATGCCCCTCCCCACCACTTCACACCCATGCCCCTCCCCACCACTTCACACCCATGCCCCTCCCCACCACTTCACACCATGCCCCTCCCCCACCACTTCACACCCATGCCCCTCCCCACCACTTCACACCCATGCCCCTCCCCACCACTTCACACCCCATGCCCCTCCCCACCACTTCACACCCATGCCCCTCCCCACCACTTCACACCATGCCCCTCCCCACCCACTCCTTGCATAGATAGCACCATGCTGGTGAAGCCATCTGAGGCATTTGTACCTCTGGGCCACTCCCCCTCCAAGGATGTTTGTAGTCAGGTGAGATCATGTGGGCAAGACCAAGACCGGTGCATTGATTCATTCTTCACATGCTTTCCCTCTCTCTCTCTCTCTGTTACCTTCACAGACTGCTTCAGACCAACATTATGTTTAGAAGTGATAATGGTTTGCTCGTGTACGTGTCCTTTAGTCTACTTTTCGCAAATGTAGCTTTTGTTCTGAAGTTATGTTCAGTGTTTTTCCCTCCTATCAGCCTACAGTTTTTGGCCACCCAGCCATCCTTAATCTCCCCAGCTCGGGTCTGGGGGAGTCTTGTATACTACAGTAGGGGTTCTGTGCCACCCCCCCTGACAGAGTACGAGTGGACACTCACCTGACAGATAGCAAGGTGAACTGTCTTCCCATCAGCCTTTATCATTGCTTCTCATTTCCTTGCTCCTCTTCCCCCCCCCCCCTCGTTCTTGTCACAGGGATTGTTCTGTTCTCGCTGTACCTTCCAAAACGGTTGCAAAGGTTGTGAGGTAGCTAATGCCAGCTTCTCCATGGACCTTAAGCCTGGGGACCACCTTTCGATCACATTCCATCACCTGAGACAGGAGACCATGAAAGAGGTGCATTTATTGTTTTTTTGGAGGGCACACTTTTCACCATGGTAACCATCTGGTCTACAGGCATCAGAGGTGCAGCCCCATCCTTCTCTTGGGCTCAAGAGACTCTACCAAGCTACACTGGATGAATGTCTGGCTGCCTTTACACAGAGGTCAGTGGTCTGCCCTGGTAGCATGTGGGGTTAGAACACAAGTTACCCTTTCAGAGAAGTGCTCTTCTGGTTCTGTCCGCAATGCAAGTGTGACAGAGAGGCCACCAAGGTGCTCTTCCCATGCACCTATCCAAAGACATTGATTGTGCACCTGAAAAGGTAAGGACAAGCTAGCACATCATGTGACCTGGACCAGCGTGTCAGGTGACCTGGACCCAGCATGTCAGGTGACCTGGACCAGCGTGTCACATGACCTGGGCCCAGCATGTCAGGTGACCTGGGCCAGCATGTCAGGTGACCTGGGCCAGCATGTCAGGTGACCTGGGCCAGCATGTCAGGTGGCCTGGGCCAGCATGTCAGGTGACCTGGGCCAGCATGTCAGGTGACCTCCAGTGGCCATCGTGTCAGATGACCTCTCATGATACTTCACCTACCAAAGGGCAGGTCTCTTCACGGGATATTTTCACTTGTGTGTTTTCTCTGTAGGTTTCTGTATCACAACTCGGGAGTGAAGGTGGAGATGCCTGTGCTATTCCCATCAACTCTGGCAGCTGGTGGGAAGTTCCTTCAGCTTGTGGGCTGTGTCTGCCATTTTGGATGTGAGTACGATAATCCCTTATCTCACCCACACCCTGATTCCTAGCCTCACCCTTCCCTCACCTTCACCCTCACCCCTCACCTTCATCCTAACCTTCACCCTCACCTTCATCCTCATCCTAACCCAAACCCTAACACTTGATTGTACCAACATCCACGCCTCTCATGACATGTTCCGTCATGCTGCCCCACCCCCTGCAGCCCTCAACTGCGGGCACTACACAGCCTTCTCCCTGAACCCAGTCACCAAAGAGTGGTACTATTACAACGATGAGACTGTCACCAAGGTGACATCCAATCAGGTGACGGCAACATAACTTGATTTCTTATGCCCTACTTTAGGAGGCACCATCTGACAAGGATGCACAAAGTGTTTACCTGCTGTTCTACTCAGAAGAGCAAGGTAATATCTTTGCAAGTGTAACCGTTCCCAACACACACACACACACACACACACATCACATATATGCACATACTTGCACACATACACAAACACATATATACATACAAACACTCATGCACACCCATGCACACACTCATACATACAAACACACTCATGCACACATATATATACACTACACACACACACACAGAGGCTCTTTCTTCACACAAGCTCTTCCCTCTCTGTTCCGTAGAACTGCCGTCTTCTCTCCCTAAGCCCAATCAAGTGGTCTTCAATGATGAAGAGGAAGCCTCCATTGTGGAGCAGCTGGTCAACTACCTCCAGCCACCTCCCCAGGCATCTGTACCTCCTCCCCAGGCAGCTTCACAGCAGGACAACAGTATCCTTGGTGATAAGTGTGCAGCAGGCACATCTGACGCCTCTTCATCTGGTCCCCATCAGAATGGAGATGCGTTCCCTACTGAGAATATGAATATGGAAACCACAGCTGTCCAACCTGCTGTCTGAGCACATTGATTGTATTAACCTGACGACATTCGCACAAAACATGCACGAGGCAAATGCTTGAACTCATATTATGGAACGATTTATTATGAAGGGAAAAATGTTGTTTGTTGAAAAGTAATGCCTGTTGCTGAAATAAAAAAAGGAAATCAAGTGTGTGTGTGTGTGCCAGAGAACGTGCATGAAGAAGTCTGACTGAAGGACACCACTTCACTGCTGTCACTTGCACAGTGGTATAGCAGATTCAGTGATGTCGTACTTCTGTATTGCCCTCTGAAACAAATTTAAACACTTTTGGTAACTTTGACCTCAAATAGTGGCACACCGCTCAACGCACTTGCCACTGGGCCATGTTGAGAGATATAATGGCCTGGTTCTTGACTGTCTTGGTAGACTGCTTGGCATTGTTCACGTCTTCAGGGAAGTAGATGACTGGCACTCCATCCGCTATCCTGATGCCAACCCTTCCATCCTGATGACACAACACACAGAGAGGGCACAAAGCAACACATATACAATGACAGCATGCACGTATAGTAGAGGGCACAAGGCAACACATAGATACAATGATAGCATGCATGTACAGAGGATATGAAAAGGTTGTTTTTTTTTTTTAGTTAAGTGCTATTTACTTCCATTGTATTTGTGCAGACAACTATGTCCCTTAAAATTTTTTTTCCCTGGTGGTAATATTTTATACATCACAACATTTATGCACATGTGTGTTTAAAGAGCACATGATTTAAATGAAGTGTTTTCATGTCCTCTGCAGTGATAACTCTGTGCGGGTACTTCATGTTTGAGGGGCATCAATGCCACACACTGTCTGGAAACGCTTTTCCTTACCTTAACAAGAAAGGACAAATAGAACATATTTTCCACTGTGTGTGAGAAAGACTGAGGGTCCACCAGGAATTTGAAAAAATGGACGGCTCCATCATCAGTACATGTGTCCTTCAGGCACTTCAGCAAGTGCGAGACGTTCCTAGTGGTAGTTTCCTCTTCCTCCTCAAACGATAACACCTCTTTGGGTTTAGTGACTGCCCCAGTGGAGTCATTCTTCTGTCTCTTCTGTGGCTCCTTCCTCTTGCGAACAGCTTGCAATTCTAAGGCACCAAGTCTAGAGATTAACAGGAATTTTTAATAGAGCAACACAACTGACACACACTCACAGAAAGGTCACTTTAGGCACTTGCTTCAATACAGGGCGTGCCTTGTCGCCGAGAGCCTTCCAGTTCAACTGGCTTGACTCTCCTCTGCTCATAAACGTGATCTAGCAGAAAGAAACACCACGCATCACGTGATCAACTCCCACTTGCACACTCACCAGTCGCTCAATGTACTCTCCCGTGTCAAATTGCACCAATTCGCCCTGTGAAGCCACTACTTGGGCTCTGCCTATGGTACTCAAGTTCCTGTAGCTTGCGGAATCCAAGGCGGCTTCTCTGGTCAGCACCACACCTTGCAGCAGTGCGTTATGCGCTTGGACCTTTTCCACAAGTTTCTCTGGTTCCCGAAGCTCATCCTGGTTCTCTAAAGTGAGGGATTTAGCGGAGGTGCTGAAACACTAGTAGCGACGGGGAATACATTTAGACAGCGGTTTATAATGAAGAGTGCACTCGCCTTCGGTCGCTCTGTTAAGTTCCCTATATTCCTTTCTAAGGTGCCGTCGATATTCGACACTATAGTGTTGAGTATTCACCCCGTCACACTCGTTTTCTTGTGAGTCCATATAGTGCGCAATATTTGGACTATAAAATAAAGGAGGCACTTATTAGGAAAATATTGACAGTGTTGACGTTTTTGATGGCTGGTTCGGCATTGAAGAGGTTGATGGCAGAATATAAGCGTAAGGAGAAGAATGTTACATTGCAATAAAAAAATAGTGACATACACCCCAACAGAACTAACCCAAAACCCGCCCGAAGGGATAGTGGCAGGTGGGAATAATTACAGTAGCCCCACTAAATTCCGCATTGCAATATTGTATAGCCTCCTCGTAGGTCCGAAGAGCGAAGAAAACTTCTTCGAATGGGAAGCGTTAATCACGTGAGGGATACATATTTGTTGTCATCAGTCATGATGACCTTATTTTGAACACTTATAGTGGCCCCGAAGGCACCCCTTTTGAAGGAGGTGTGTTCACTACCGAGCTCAATTTCCCCACAGACTATCCCCTAAGCCCGCCACAGATGAAGTTTATATCAGAGATGTTTCATCCTAATGGTATGTTGCTGACCCATATATGCATGTGTTCTAAACAATTGTGTGTGGTGTGTGTGTGTGCAGTCTATCCTGATGGGAGAGTGTGTATATCCATTCTCCATACACCTGGGGAGGATCCACTTGGGTACGAGAAGTCTTCGGAGAGATGGAGTCCTGTGCAGTCCATTGAGAAAATACTCCTGTCTGTTGTCAGTATGCTTGCTGGTATGAGCTGTGTGTTGTACCCTGGAAATGTTTAACACAGCATATGTCCTCTTACCACCTGGGTGTTCCAATATCCTTGACGATGTACAGAGCCAAATGATGAGAGCGGTGCCAATGTGGATGCTTCAGTGAGTCCCTTGTGCCCATTCCCTCCTATCCCCCCCCCCCCCCCCCCCCCCCCCCCCCCACCCAATTACACATTCTACATCTTTCTGATAAAGAAAATGTGGAGAGAAAATCGCCAGCAATTCAATGAAATAGCTCAGAGACTTGTCTGCAAGTCCCTGGGATTGTGATGCGATTCTTTGTAACATGACAGCTGTATCAAATTTTTTCAAGTTGCTAGCAGTGTAGTGTCACATGTTTTGTTGCTGCAGTAGTTTATCAGTCTTGTCTAATGCACTTCTGGTCCTTGCCAGCACATCTTGTACTACACTCTTGTCTCCAGCTGTCCATTCAGCAGTATGACATGGGGACAACTCCAGTGCACCTTTGGTGCCAAATTTAAGGAAAATGTAGTCTTTTTATATGCTAGTTTTTTTCCTTTGTAAGGGGGAGGGGCTTAAAGACAGGAGGGGGTAGTTTTGCACGCCATGATGTAATTTATGGTACGCGAGACTAAGGGGAAGAGGTCTACAGGTATTCTTCTCCCCAATAACTTGGCCCATGACTTAAGAATATAGAGACTTTGAACTTGAATAATGTGCCCTCTAACACGGGCGACAGAAGGATACGCTCAATGTTACTTATCTCTGTAATCACTTTCCTGGGTAGGGAGGGCGTGTTGAGGGCGAGCCATGTGTTTAGCAACTCACCTCTTCATATCCTCTTCCTGCCCCTCCTCCATGATGAAGTCCCCTCGTTCCCCTCTGGGAGTGCCCACCCATGCAGTCCAGCATAGGGTGACATGTGCGTACCTAAGGGGACATCAAATATCCTCATGGCTGCCCGTTGCAAGGCATATACACACACCCGCACTCACAAACCATGCAAACTGCAACGGAGCAGTCACAGAAAACGTTTCAGTATCTCCCATTGGGCAGCATCAGTCTGCACATGTTAGGACCCAGCTCTGTGAACTGGTCCACCTTTAGGGAAGACTGCTTGTCCACAGCTAGATCTGGACAGTGGAAGTCAAGCAGCGTCCTATCTGTGAAGCATACCCTGATCCACCCGCTCTTAAAAGCAGTAAAGCTGCCTACTCCTGGAACCTCCGTTGACTCCAACACAAGGGTAGGGGTTTGGAGGACAAGCGATGACAGCTAGTAGGTCAGTGGGAGCGGCATGTGAGTGGGGAGGAGGACCAGTCGCTAGGCAACTACAGAGGGCACACAAGCAAGCCTTACCTGCCAACATGGCTGCACAGAAGCTACAGAGGAAGTTGCGAGCAACCTACAAAGAGACACATCGTAACTCTGATATGCCTGCCCATCAGAAGATACAGAACAGTTCATGAGATCATAAGATGCCACGTACAACAGCACAAGTGCAAGTGCACACAATCCACATTAGTACACATCCACACTAGTACACATCCACACTAGTACACATCCACACTAGTACACATCCACACTAGCACACATCCATACTAGTACACATCTACACTAGCACACATCCACACTAGTACACATCCACACTAGTACACATCTACACTAGCACACATCCACACTAGTACACATCCACACTAGTACACATCCTAGTACACATCCACACTAGTACACATCCACACTAGTACACATCCACACTAGTACACATCCACACTAGTACACATCTACACTAGTACACATCCACACTAGTATACATCCACACTAGCACACATCCACACTAGTACACATCTACACTAGCACACATCCACACTAGTACACATCTACACTAGCACACATCCACACAACTAGCACACATCCACACTAGCACACATCCACACTAGTACACATCCACACTAGCACACATCCACACTAGTACACATCTACACTAGCACACATCCACACTAGTACACATCTACACTAGCACACATCCACACAACTAGCACACATCCACACTAGCACACATCCACACTAGTACACATCCACTCTAGTACACATCCACACTAGCACATATCCACACTAGCATTATTTTATACGTATGGGACTGTTTCCGTGAAAACCTAGCACATATATTACAAAATTTCTAGCACATGCATAGAAATGTAATGCTTGCGTTGAAATTAAAAATTCAACTCCATAACAGATACTCCATCTCAGTGCATAAGATGCGCTAGGTCCCTTTTCATGGAAATGATCCCATATATGAACACAAACACTAGACCCTTACCTCCTCCCCAGTCCAAGAACCCTGGCAACACTGTAGCTCAGATGGGCTGTGGGGGGAGGCAAGTGGTCGTTGCAGTACAACTGACTGCACACTTGGCCTGACGGAAGGCAGCTCCAAGACTGAAAGAACCTTCCCTCCGGGTCATATGATCTAAGGAGGGCAGACTCACAAGGAGTGGCCTCCACGAATGGAGTCTGACAGTCTGCAAATAATCTACAGGGGGAAAGATTAGTATGTTGAGGGCAGTGTAACCTGACCTAGTGGTCACCTTGGATATGGTGGTCACCACCCATTGCGATTGGTTCTGGATGGTCCCAAATTCTACTCAGCATGCTTGCATGCATTTACACCACCTTCTGTATTACAGCCCCCTCCATAATATCAGTGGCCAAACAAGACTGACCCCCCGGGTGACCAAACAGAACCGACCCCTGGGTGGCCAAACAAGACTGACCCCGGGTGATGATCCCCTGGGTGACCAAACAGAACTGATCCCCTGGGTGGCCAAACAGAACTAATCCCCTGGGTGACCAAACAGAACTGACCCCCTGGGTGACCAAACAGGACTGACCCCCTGGGTGGCCAAACAGGACTGACCCCCCTGGGTGACCAAACAGGACAGACCCCCTGGGTGACCAAACACGACTGACCCCTGGATGGCCACTTTAGGCAGGTTTGATGTTAACTCACCTCTAGGAACACCGCGCCTCCTTTTCATCACAATCGCTTACCTGTAGATGATACCTTCAGTGTACATAACCTTCACACGATGGTTCCTTCCCTATATGGGAAGACATTTCAGTTACAAGGGGGGCATGCCAGATGCATCTCTTTGAGCTCGCTGTCACCTGTGCTGTGATGTGTAGTTGATGTAAGTGAGTATTGGTGCAGGAGTGAGGGAGAGCAGTGGGGAGACGGGAGGAGTGGGCAGTGGGTACAGGGGTGGAGACAGGCAGGGTGTGGCTTGTATGTTCCCTGCAGTTGTCACCAGTTTGGTCTAACAGAGCAATGAGAGAGAGAGAGAGAGAGAGAGAGAGAGAGAGAGAGGAGAGAGAGAGAGCGAGAGAGAGAGAGAGAGAGAGAGAGAGAGAGAGAGAGAGGAGAGAGAGAGAGCGTGTCAAGGTAAAGTTAGAAGGATGACAGGGGGATGCAGGGAAAAACTGAGGGGTCACCTATATGGAGAAGTTGCTGCTTGTATTCCAACAGCAATGACACGGGATGTCTCCAGCAGTCAGGAATGAACAAGATACTATGTCTCTGTGTCACCCAGCAACTATCAATGTTAGCTCCTTTTGAAGTGCAGTGAAGGGGTCCTTTCCCTTCGCACAATGGGGCCACGTAGCTAACGGTGAAGCTCTGTGCGTGCTGATGCATTGCAACTAAGGCTGTGCCTTCGCGAGACCTCAGTTCCAACGAAAAACCATTGGCGGTTATGAATGGCCTTGCCTCGGACACACTTTGGGGCCAAAACACATATTTGCAATCGGGAGAACACTAGTGACAAAAGAAGGAACGAGATTGAATGAGAGAAGGTGGAAGAGTGATGGGAAAAATCCACATGTTATGTACCGTGCTGCATGTTGGGTTTATTAATGAGCTACATAGAAATGGTCTGTCTGAATAGAGGTTTCTAAGCCGTATCAATGCTGCCATTTGGTCTTTGTACGCGCTCAAGCAGAAGTGCGTATACTGATGCGACTGCTCCCAGCTGTTCCGCAAGCGCCTCCAGTGAGCAAATGCGGTGCCACAGCCGGACACCAAGAATCTTGCTCCGTCGTTACTCCAAGCTTCTAAGATGTCGTCCGCATACTGAATGACTTGGGTCAGCCCATGGCGCTCTAATTCGGTCACTTCCGATAGTTTCAAATCTACCGCCATTGAAGCGTAGTTTACGGAGGAGTTGATGAGTATACGATATAGGGGGTAAAGATGTCAGCGTCTACAGACTTCAGTAACCCTCTGAGAAAGTTTAAACTAGTCTTTCTTGGGGAACAAAGTGGTAAGTTGTGCCGTAAGGGGTGAACCGGTATCAGAGCGGGGAGTTTACGCTCAGTCTTAACATGCACCTCCGCCCTGTTTTTAGTTTTTGTTCCTTTTCATTTCTTTTCTTTTGACTTCCAGTTGGCAAAACGTCACTCATCACAAGGTTTATGTACGATAGTTTTGACCATACATATCAGGTAAGTAGCCTTTCTAATATTAAGGTTTTAGAGGCTCGATAGTTGTTGGCTACGGGCCTTATATTGCCTTCCTTTCACTTCACACATAATACTCTTCATCAGGCTACAATCGGCATCGACTTTCTTTCGAAGACGATGTACTTGGAAGACAGAACGGTATTGAGTGGGAAAAGGCTGGTGGCTATTGTTGTTTTTGGTTGGGGGGAGGGGGGGGGGGAGGGGGGGGAATATTATTGTTTAAAGGGGTGGGGCGTAGGTTAGCTGTCATTGGATCCATTGGGACGAAGCTAAGTGTCACATGATATACCATCCTAATCGCATGGGGCACAACTCTTGATCACACAATCCACCCCATCCAAAGTAGGACGAGCCCACGTTTGCCCCCTGTGCAGTGTCCATCTGGCAGGTTGTTTCTTTGTCATCTTGTACCTTGTTGTTTGATAATGACCTTTATCATCACATGTGTCTACATATAGATTTGTTTTGTACCATGCTAATTGACTGTAGTGACTTGAATGCCCCAGGTGCGCCTGCAGCTGTGGGATACAGCAGGCCAGGAGAGATTCAGAAGTCTCATCCCTTCCTATATCAGGGACTCCACTGTTGCAGTAGTTGTGTTTGACATCACCAGTATGTGCTACACGGGGTTAAATGTTCTGGATTGGTCGTATGCACGCACACATGACACACACACACACACACATGCATTCACACACACACGTATGTACACACGCACACATGCATTCACACATGCATGTGCACACGCACACACACATGCATTCACACATGCATGTACACACACACACACATGCATAACACATTCACTTGCACACACACATCTACTATACCTGCTCAACTTGCCTCACAATCATCAGTGTACCCTCTTTTTGTATAGATGCCAATTCTTTCCATCAAGTGAACAAGTGGATTGAAGATGTTCGTGCAGAACGAGGTAATGATGTCATCATCATGCTAGTGGGAAACAAGACCGACCTTCAAGACAAGCGTCAGGTCACCATGGAGGAAGGAGAGAAGAAGGCACAAGAACTGAATGTCATGTTTATTGAGACCAGTGCCAAGGCTGGCTACAACGTCAAGCAGGTGGGTTGGGTGGGTGTGATCTGATGCAGTCGTCCATTGTATCCTTGGTGATGTGTGTGTACTGTTGTGTAGCTGTTCCGGAGAGTGGCAGCTGCATTGCCAGGAATGGAGAGCGCCCCCGAAAAACCAAAAGATGATTGTATCCTTGATCACCTCATCTGGAGGTGGGAGCTGTGGAGGGGATGGATGGATGTGAAAGAAACTGTGGAAAGAGGATAATTCTGTGTTGAGGGGTTTAGCCTGCTCATTAGCCTTGACTTGGTCTTATAAAGTAATTGAGGTTCGTTTGCAGGAGACGTCAAACCAGTCAGCCGAAAAGAGCTCGTGTACATGCTAAGGGGAAAAGTTTGGCTCTGGCATGTGGGCCTTTGCAGTCTCCTATCTTTGGGTGAAGGCTGTTCATTGCCACTGTATTCCAGACTTAGTGTACTGATGTTTGTGCATTCATTTGTTCATCTCTGCCAAAAAAAGAACAAAACCAAAAAACAAAGAACTGTGCTGATTAGTTAGCTTCTAAGTTAGTTAGCTTATAAGTTATCATTTTGTACGCCTTGTGTGTATGTTTTGGTGTGTGTGTGTGTGTGTGTATGTTTATGTTGGTGTGTGTGTGTAAAACCACCATACCTTAACCCAGTCTGTAGCTGTAATTGAAGTCACAGGAACACCAGTTCAAGAGGCTCAGAGTGCAAGCCAATGTTGGTGTTGATCTTCGGCCTCACAAGGCCAGAGTTGTTTTTGTGTTTTGTTTTTTTTTTTCTCCAATCGAACATACTAGAGTTTTGAAATTAATATATCTGCAATCTGTGTCTCTATCAAGTCTATAAGGATCTCTGATTTTATTATTGTTTTTTGGGGGGGGGAGGATGCCAATCTAACTATTTTTTGGATGATAATTGTTGTTTGCTCCCGTGTCTGGTAGTTGGGCGTTCAAATGTGCCAACGTTAAATAAATGTGCCGCTAATCCCTGGTCCTTACTACAAGCAAGCTACTTATTTTGTACACCGATTTTTGAATTACTTTAGTAGCGTCTTCAACATGACCTTTGTGTCATGTCTAGAGAAAGCACATAACTGAAAAGAGCGGCTTGCATTGCTAAATTTACAGAATGGATAACCATCCCATCCATTTCTAGACAGCAGTTCAATGTCAGCGCGCCATATAGGTGGCGCCGTTCATAATTGATATTGGGAGTTCTTACGTCACCTAGCGACATGTTCCTTTTATTGAGGGAACAAGACTCACGACGTCTATAATGTGATATTTAGAAGCCGGATCCGGAAGCGGAGAGTGTTCTCACCAACCATATATATTATTAGAGTATATGTGGTCCAACAGCTGTATCACAATGCATCATTAGAAGTGCGTTTCTCTGAGGTGATAATTCGCTTTATTTAAAGATATCATTGAAGTGCATTGAAAATGGCTGAACCATTATGGGGATTACAAAGAGCTCATGATTGTATACATGCATTGAATCAATCGGGTCGAAACATCGAGTTAGCGCACGTGGTGTCTCCCTTTGTAATTCGCCGCGCATGTGTGTTGGTGTGTTGGCTGCCACTCTTGCTATTTCAAGGCTTCTTCTAAACAATCGTGTATTATAGCGACCCACCGTTCATGATATTTTGCCTCCTACCCGCGGTTTGGCACAAAAAACCACCCTCTCTCTTTCTCTCTCTCCGTCTCTAAAATCGTGAAAGTCGCAATGGCAGACTGTAATCCGCTGAAGAAGTTCAAGCTGGTATTTCTCGGGGAGCAATGCGGTGAGTGTGGTTTTGCTGGCATTTGCCGCACATTATGAATTACACCCACACGTAAGCTGCTGCGTCCTGTGAATTGCTTTCTGCGGTAATTTAATCTTACGCGGACAAAATATAATATTGCCAGATATTTTATTTTACATTTGTCCTCCAGTTGGCAAGACATCGATCATTACGAGGTTCATGTACGATAATTTCGATACAAAATACCAGGTACGTGTGAAGATAGTATACATGCAAAAAGGGGTTATGTGCATGTATGTGGTAGGATGATTGCAAATAATTCTAATAGCAACTTTTGTTCACAGGCAACAATAGGAATTGACTTTCTGGCCAAGACGATGTACTTAGATGACAGAACGGTAATGTTTTCACACTGTTCCATTTAACTGGTCGTTACAATGGCTTTCCCAGGTACGGCTTCAGCTCTGGGACACGGCGGGACAGGAGCGGTTCCGAAGCCTTATACCGGCCTACATCAGAGACTGTACCATTGCAATTGTGGTCTATGATATCACAAGTAATACGCATGCGCTGTTGTTTAAAGATTACATAACGATGGCAATACCCTTCTCAAGATTCCAACTCCTTCAGTCAAGTGGATAAGTGGATTGAAGACGTTCACTTGGAGCGAGGTAATGACGCCATCATCATGCTAGTGGGAAACAAGACTGACCTTCAAGACAAGCGTCAGGTCACCATGGAGGAAGGAGAGAAGAAGGCACAGCGATTGAATGTCATGTTTATTGAGACCAGTGCCAAGGCTGGCTACAACGTCAAGCAGTGGGTTGGAATGGAATTCCATGGCTCTAGGGGAAGCATTATGTCAACTCTTGTCCCACAGCTGTTCAGAAGAGTAGCAGCTGCATTGCCTGACACAGATAGTACAGCAGAGCAATCTATTTCAAAGAGCTGTATCCTTCTCAATACACACACACACACACACACACACACACACACACACACACACACACACACACACCACACACACACATCACACACACACACACACACCTCATCCCTCCTCCTTAAAGCTACATAACCTTAACAGACTCTTATTTTAGCCACAATTGAGATTCCAGCCACACCCATTGAGGAAAAAAAGAGCGGAAGACGTTGTTGGTGTTAGAAAATTTTATTAGACCAACCAAATTATTGTCATATAGTTATATGCAGTTTGTGTCATTCTCTTTTTGTGTGTTTTTTGTAACTGATAGCGAAAAGCTGGTGTAAAAGGGAAGAACATACTACACAACACACAACCACACATGTAGAGGTCAGAGTTCAAGCCTTGGAGGCCCCACTCTCTCCTGAGACAGGTGTCAGTTCCTTGATCTGCTTGATCAGATAGGACTTCTCATCAATGAACTGGTTGTCGTCTGTTGATGCACAGTAAGAGAGAGAAGAGAGAAAGATTTCATGAATTATTGAGCAACAGCCCCCACTAAAAATGCGTACCAGTTCTGTCATTGTGGAACTTTGACAAAAATTCAACCAACTTGTCCTGATTTTTATACAGGATGTCTTGAATGGGTTTAGTTTTGGTCGGGTTGGCCACAAACACCTATTCATGGTTGGACACAGTCCACAGTAATGCCCCCACAGGACAGATGGTGCTCACCTTGAAGACATGGAAGGCCTCAAACTGTATGTTCCGGCTCCTATCCTTGAGCATCACCATCATCAGCTTCAAGTTCTCAGGATTACTGATGTAATGTGTCATGACAGCAAAGTTGTGACGATCAAGCAGCAGCTCTCCAAGAAGCTAAAGAGGGGGAGAAGGGTGGGAAGAAGAGAGTGTGAGGGAGTGGAGAGAGTGAGGGTGGAGGACAGTGGAGAGGCAATATGCAAAGTGGAGTGGTGCAGTAGTGAGGAGTATGGTAGGGTAGGTGAGGGTACAGGACGTAGGTGAGGTATAGGAGGTAGAGTGAGGGCACAGGAGGTAAGGTGAGGGTACAGGAGGTAAGGTGAGGACACAGGAGGTAAGGTGAGGGTACAGGAGGTAAGGTGAGGGTACAGGAGGTAAGGTGAGGACACAGGAGGTAAGGTGAGGGTACAGGAGGTAAGGTGAGGGCACAGGAGGTAAGGTGAGGGTACAGGAGGTAAGGTGAGGGCACAGGAGGTAAGGTGAGGACACAGGAGGTAAGGTGAGGGCACAGGAGGTAAGGTGAGAGTACAGGAGGTAAGGTGAGGACACAGGAGGTAAGGTGAGGACACAGGAGGTAAGGTGAGGGTACAGGAGGTAAGGTGAGGACACCAAGAGGTAAGGTGAGGCCACAGGAGGTAAGGTGAGGGCACAGGAGGTAAGGTGAGGAGGACACAGGAGGTAAGGTGAGGACACCAAGAGGTAAGGTGAGGACACAGGAGGTAAGGTGAGGGCACAGGAGGTAAGGTGAGGACACAAGAGGGTAAGGTGAGGACAAAAGAGAGTAAGGTGAGAGCATGGGAGCTACGGTCAGGACACAGGAGGTGAGGGTACAGGTGACATATATATGAAAGAGTGTGTTTATGAGGAAGGAAATGAGAGGAGACAGGGGAAGGGCAGGGGAAGGGTTGATGTGAGGAGGATGGAGAACTAATATGAGGGGGATCGAAGGTCTGGTTATTGGAACACCAAGTGGAGAATAGATGTGGCCATTAAATTCACCTTCAGTGATTGTCGTCTTGTGACGTAATTTTCTGAATTCAGCAATTTCTGATAATGCTCAAACACCTGCATGCAATGATTGGCTCAGTTGGATATACCAGAAGAAGGGAAAGCAAACCTTCTCATAGTTCTGTTCCAAAAACTGTGCACAGAGCACCTTATGTCTCATCAGAAGGTCCTGTTTGTGTTGTGTGTGTGTGCACGTGTGTTTATGTGTGGATGCATGTGTGTGCATGTGCACATACGTGTATGTTGTGTGCACATGTTTGTTGTGTGTGTGTGTGTGTGTGTGTATGTGTGCGCACGCGCGCATATTGGCCAAACACGGACAGGAGATGAACATAAAGGGGGAACATGGAGGGCAACTAATGGTACCCTGAATGTTGCAAAGGCATCAGCCGCTATGTCAAAAGTAGACAGTTCAACATATCCAAAGAATTTGTAGAAATCTTCAGACTCAAGAACGATCTTTGCCAATGGTTCATGTCTGATACATTCTTTCAACATTAGCCCGCAATTTAGAGCAATCTCTGGGTTTTCATATCTTCAGTAGAAGTGACAAAAATAATTAATCCTAGAACTCTGCGTGCAGTGGGAGAGGTGGGAGGGTGACATACCCTTTGACCAAGGTAAAGAGGATATCTTGCTCTGAGCAGACATAGTCAACAGTGACTGCACGTGTTCCTATCTGTCGTCGCAAAACATTGTTGAATATTTGGGTCACATCTTTCTTAGCCTACAGGAGAGATGTATGCGTGAGTATGCGTGTGTGTGTGTGTGTGTGTGTGTGTGTGGTGTGTGGTGTGTGTGTGTGTGTGTGCGTGTGTGGTGTGTGTGTGTGTGTGTGTACATGCATGCATGTGTTCATTGCATGTGATGTATATATATGTTCGTGTCCGTGTGCGTTTGTGTGCCATTGGAAACACATAACCACCTATACCAAATCGCCGGCCTTACCTCGAACTCTAGCCTGGGTAAACTGGTGACCATTTGAAGCAGCAAGTGGTGATTGTAGATCTCCTGAGCCAGAAGGGCGGCCATTTCCGTTTGAGGTTCCTGCTCGCCCGTACCGTACAACAAGTTTTTCATCGCCAAAAGGATTTTCGACGCTTCCTCTGAGGCCTGACAACGAACATGGCCGCCGGCATGTGAAGGGTACAGTTCTGACCCTCCATGTTCTAATGGCTTGCCTTGTCCGTCTTTTTGGCCACGCCCTCTGTGGAGGCCAGTACGCTCAGCGCATCTTTGAGGCTTTTGGCGAGGTCCTGAGGAGTTTTGGGGCCCGATCTGAACAGAGGCATTGCACAGAGAAGTTTTGGGGGTCGACGCGAAGTGCCGAAACAGGTAAGTGTAGTGTTCGATTCACAGCTCACCCTCGAAAAGATGGCTAAAAAAAAAGGGCAAGCGCACGAGTCACTGGCGTCCCGACGAAACAGATCCTTGCCTTTGTTTTAGCCAAAGCGCACCCACTATTTTTCAAAGCTCACCTATACTTAAACAACTATTTCCTTTTGTCTATATTTTTCCCTCTTGGTCTCTACATACGCGTGAGGCTCTTTGCGGCGCGCGCAATGCTGTAGGCGGGGTTTGCAATGGAGGGATCGAAAGACGACTGGCTGTTCGATTCTCTATACAGGTAAAGGTACATTTGCCCACTTGAGCTTCAGTTTTTATTTGGGCGTCCTAGATACGAAAGGCTGCATATGTTTGAGCTGCCACACTCCACCCGATGCCTGGAATGGGCAGACCGAGACGGAACATGTGGGTGCAACGTTCGCCCGCTTGTCACGTGATCTTCAACCCCGGCCTAGCTCTATACGTGGGCGGTTTCTCAGACAAGCACACCAACGAGATAGAAATGTTAGAGTTGCCTGAAGCGCTGCAGCCTCAAGGCCAAGAAGTGAGCTTCACACAACTGGAGGCACATATCTTGCACTCACTTGACACTCAACCTCTAATAGAATGTCTGTGCCCATACTGACTTTAAGATCACGTGCGGTGGTTTGACAAAACCACCCATTATGGCCATCAAATGCATCAGTGATATGAAGTGAGCGAGATAATGTATGCACTGATTAGAACCCTGTATTAATTTAGTGTGGTGGCAACAGCTGGTACAGAGACTTGTGTTAAAATTTGGATGAAGGACCCTGAGAACACAGGTTTGGAGATAGCTGAACCAACCACAATGGTTGAAATGGTCTAATTCAATTGTGCACCTGACCTTTCTACACCAGACCTGTTGACCTTACATACCTCCCTGCAGCTGAGGAATGTACCTAGTGATGTGGCTTCATCAAGGCAGGTGGGAAGATGTGCATAAAAATAGTTATGTAGGTTATGCATCGTGCCCAGGCCAGTTCTGCTGGACCACACCCCTGACACACCCTCGTGGTTGCTCGGGGCCAAGACAGTTGGTTCGGCCACAGTATGGGATCTCAACTCCAATCTTCCCATATCCTTACCCATTCATGGTGAGAATCACCACATGAAATGTACTTGGAACATCTTTTAATAACCCTTGTTTACTCACTTGACCATCCCTAGTTACATTTAACTGCTTGTTTACTCACTTGACCATCCTAGTTACATTTAACCCCTTGTTTCTCATCCCTAGTTGCATTTAACCCCTTGTTTACTCACTTGACCACCCCTAGTTACATTTAACCCCTTTATTCACTTGACCATCCCTAGTTACATTTAACCCCTTCTTTATTCACGTGATCATCCCTAGTTACATTTAACCCCTTGTTTACTCACTTGACCATCCCTAGTCACATTTAACCCCTCATTACTAGCACAGGGTACAGGTTCACCTCCAACTGCTGATGATTCTCCTCTTCATGGCCTCAAGTTCGTTGGACCCCAGCTGTGTGTGGTTTGCAGTGGGGAAGCCATTGGCACACTGGCATTGTGGGACCTCAGAAGCCCCACTATTGCTGCCCACACACAGGTCTCCTGCTTAACTCCTCACAGGGACACTCAAGGGACCAGTCACTTTGCCTTGTCTGTGAATAAGGCCACTGAGAGGGTGGCAGTCCTGTCTATACAGGGGGAGGTGTCTGTGTTTGAGTCAAGGCAGCTCGGGGCAGCACTTTGCAGCTGCACATTGGATCAGGGTCAGAAGCAGAGGTTTTCTGGTGGGGGGAGATTTTCTGGCCTGAGGACTACAGCAGCTGCCAACTTGTGCATAGAGGTAGAACAAAGTGGGTATTTCTAGGTGTGACTAACATCCCAAACAAACAAATTTCCACCCCCACCAAGTTTTCTTGTGATGGAACCAAGGTAGCAGTGTCTGGTGAGTATGTGACAACTGATGGAATTAATATTCACACCAGTACACATGTAGGACTCACCAATGGAGTGAACATTTACGATACCAGCAATTGGTCGCCATCTACTCAAGGTTTGTGTCATTTCATTATTGGCATTGTGCCCCTTTAAAATATATAATAATTACCTCTACACCCTCCCATCCCTCCACATCTATTATTTGTTTTCTCTTCCCCCCCCCCCCCCCCCCCCCCGATGTGCTTCAAGAGGTCTCTCCCTTGTTCACACACACTGGACACGAGGCTGAGTGCCCAGGTGCGGTTGTGCTAACCCATACATGGCACCCAGTGTTTGCAGACACAGTGTTATCTGCTGACTCTGAAGGAAACTTACACGCCTGGCAGTGGAAATCTCAGCTGGACAAGTAACAGAACAGATTTGTGTGTGCATAGGTCAAGGGTGCTGTTGCTTTACGATTCTTCAGTCTTTGTCTTCTTATAATGTCTGTACTCTGGTTTAAGCTCCCACATGTTCTTGTGTGGTTGCTTCGTATTGTATGTGGCTACCTCACGTAATATCTCCTTCAGGTATGTCTAGAAATTGTGGTGTGTGTGTTTGTGTTTGTGTTTGTGCAAGAGAAAGAACAATATATGGGATTACAGGAATCAATCTCTTGCAAGGGTTCCTTACTGGGGGTTGTTTAGTTTTAACCACAAGATCTTTGAAGTTGTAGTACTGGTGTTGCTGGAATGCTGTGAACAGAAGGTCCAAAACTGTCTCCCTGTCCTCTCTGGCCCTCTTTCCAAGCTCCTTTTGTTTCTGCTTGTGCTCATCCTGAGTAAAGAACAACCACACACACGCACGCACAGACACACACGCACGCACAGACACACACGCACGCACAGACACACACGCACGCACAGACACACACGCACGCAGACACACATACATACACACACACACACACACACACACACACACACACACACACAATAATACAAACACGCACACACACAAACACAAAGATGCATGCACAACATGTAAACACACATGTACGTACAGGCACACATGCATAATTGTGACCTGGATATGTAGTGGTTACTCACGTATTCCTTGTGTGATGCCTTTGGTTTATAGACAGATGCAGGTGTCTTCTCAAGCGCCTGTGCTGTGAACTTTGTCTTTTCTGCCAATTCTATTTGGTGTCTGAAGCAACGGCCATTTTTAATTAGTTCCCCCAATGGGAACTAGCTAACCTCTTCAGTTTCATGTATACCGAGCTGTCTGTGGGCTGGATGTCTGCACGATGAAGAACCTTGCCTTCCGCCACTAGTTGCCCTGGAGTCCAATAAATTAGGGGCAGCGAACACTCAACAAAATGTACACCCACACACCCATGCATCCACACACACTACACTGCACGCACATCTATGCACTGCAGACAACAATGCAACGCAAACTGACCATTTATGCTGTTTGTGTTGCATTGTGCATAGATGTGTGTGCGATGTGGTGTATGTGTGTGTGTGTGCGATGTGTGTGTGTGTATGTGTATGTGTGGTATGTAATGAGCTCTGGGCTATGTATGCTCTGCGTGTGAGCATACATAGCCCAGAGTTCATTACATGTATACACACTCTAATAATTGTTTATATACACATGGTCTGCACACAAACCGGAGCTGTCCTCAGAAAACAGGCATAGGCACTGTGACTGTGAGTCTTGCATCACGACTTTATGGTCACATGGCACCTCCTGACCATCCAATGCCGTTGAAGCCAGTTCCTTTGCCAGGCTAAAATCGACCTTTGTAGGCACGAAGATAATTAATCTTTCACTTATAAAGGGGACCACATACTTTGAGTTTCTTGGAATCAGCATTGCTGTCACATCCAAGACAGGAGGTAATGTACCTCACTGTAATTAAATTTTGACTCACGAGCCAATCCTTATTGTGCCTAGCTCCGTGTCAGCAGTTCCATTTCTCCACGCTGAGGCTAGGTAGTTCGGGATTTTCATGAGCCACACGCCGCGTCCCGCCCGACTGACGTCTATTTCCCGCGCTGCAGCTGCCTTCTTGGACTTACGAGAGGACTGCTCGCTGCTCGTCGCTATGACACCGTCATGCGTGCTGCTCTGCTTTACCTTACCACTTTGCATTTCCTGTGCTTCGTATTAGAAATATATCCTAAGTGGAGCCTACCTCGAAAACGCCCACACAAAATACAATGTGACATGACTGTTTTGAAATTACAAAAAAGTCAGTTTTCTATACAACTAACACACTTCCAACAACAGACTCCTTTAGCTTGGAAACAGAACTAATGGAATCCGCCGCATGATAAAAACCAATGCTGCTCTTGTAATGCCCAGAAGCATCCCAACTGGTAGGTGCTTGTGAGGGCAGGAGAACTTTCGAGCTACACTTCTTCAATTTTCCACGCACAGCACAGTCCATTGAAGTCGTGAGTGCTCTACAACCTCGACGAGTGCCACACTCCACGTACATGTTTGTCAGCTCCAGCTGTGACTCCAGGTATGCAGCTCCAGCACTTCCAAAGCTTGGCAGACCCCCAAAGGGCTCATTCACAACTGATAGGGGAAGTGTGGGGTGCTGATTCCTGAGGTGAGAGGAAACCACAGAGATGGCCTTCTGGTACAATTCAGGGCCAGCAAGATACGAGGACACTCCACTGTTCATGAGTATGGCCGCAGGGGAGAATCGCTCTAGTGGCAACAGAGGCTTCGACAGCGGAAATTCAAGCAGCAAGGAAGGAAGAGAGCTCCACTCTGTCTTCTGATTTTCCACACCTTCCCCCTCACTGTCGCTGGAGGCAGTGGCCACGCCATCACCCTTCCTCTCCTTGTCTCGCGTCCTTCTGCCCGATCCAAATTCTTGACCTCTGCGTCGATCGCTGCTTATAACCTCAGAGTCCTTGGTTGTAGCACGCCTCTCTTCGAAGGAATTTGACTGACGGTGCAATTCTGGCGCCACTGCCTTCGCTTCTTCCTCTTTCTTCCTCTTCTTTACACCCTCCTCCCCCTCTGTGTTGTACTTCTTGCTTGTCTTGCTGCTATCCTCACCTTCCTCTGCCACATCCCTGCTCTTCTTCTTACTGCTGTCCTCAATGGTCCTTGCCCTCTTCGACTCCAGGCCATCGACCTTCTCGTCGTCCGAACTCTCTCTCCTTCTCTTCCTATCGTGCCTGGCACTCTCTGAAGAAGGCTCGTCATCTCTGCTGTGTCTCTTATGGCTGTCCTCTGGTCTGGAATGGGAGGTGGACTCTGAGGAGACCCTCGTGTGAGGAATGAGGGTGGATTCGGATGAACCAACTGCAACAATGTGCCTGTCCGATTTTTCCTTTTTCTCAGTCACTTTGGGATCTTTCCTGTCTTCCTTCCTCTCCTCCTTTCTATCATCGGGCACACTCACCCTGGTCCTGCAGACAGTGAATGAATACACAAGTTAATGGGACCCACTTCTAATTCAATAACATGACATCCAATGTTTGCAAAATGAGCTTCTCACACAATCATCACTTGGCACACAAATGAGGCCAAAGATGCCACTTCAGTATTAAAATAAGAGTTAGCATTGAATAAATACCAAACTCAATCTGAGCAAAATATTTAGGGTTTCATACCATCCCATACCACAACATTTGATTACAAATTCCCTGTGCTGATAGATAAGGGATTTAGACTATCCCATACACTGTTATAAGAATGCACCAGTGATTGGCAGACATTGAGACTACCATTCTTATAGCCACAACCATCAAGAACAGCAATCCTATCTCTACACGTGATCATCTATGTCAAGACCACCATAATCACTATCAACTTTCCATGATAATTATCACCTTCCCTTCCAGCACAACTCTCTGCTATTTGCACACCTCTCTCCTCCTCATGTCATTACCTTTTCTTCTGTGCTTCTTCAGGTTCAGCTGACCCGCTTTCACTAGACAACTGGTCACCGCGAACACTTGTCTTCATTTTTTCTGGTGGCTTACTGAACAGTTCTTTTGGTGGGGCTTCATCAAACAAACATAACAAAATAGTCATTTAAAAGCTATGCTTAAATCCACTGCAATCCACCGCCAGAATCTGGTATACCTTCCTGAAGTCGCTTCTTTGAAGGTGGTTTCGCTTTCCCAACGTCTTCTTCTGAAAAGCCTTCGTCTGTGTGACAATGCCTGTAGCAGGAGTTAGTAGCTGGGTGCAGAGTTTCACACGCACAAGGCATTTCGGGAAGGTCTATGCAGATATCAAGCTGCTTTAGCATTCGAGCGGGGTCACTTATCGTGGGAGAAAACTGGGGGGTGTTGGGTGGTGGGGGGCTACCTTGTGCGCTCGCTGGCTGAATGTCTCTTTTCTGATGGTTTATCGGTGGAAACGCGTCGGTGGGTAGAACTAGTCTTAGGTGTTGGAAAAGTACTGCTTGTGCAACTGTAATGAATGTGCATATGGAATGCTCACATGTCCATCTTCGTCGTTACCAGGACCTAGCCTGTCAAAGACACTTATCCTCTTCCCCCCTTTTCCGCTCATTTTGAAGTTCCCACTCGTGGACGGTTGATGTAACCCCGCCTCCATTAACTTACCATAAATGGGGCAGAATGAAATGACCTGCTAAAAAAATATTTTTAAACACGTTTCTTGTGTGCAGAACTTTATAACGAATGCCCATATACGGGGTGGCAAGAAATGATAATTATATTTGGCTATATATCACGTGACCGATAAAATATTCGTCGTAAAGGGCAGTTTTCAGCCGATTTGCAAAATCGTCAGAAGGTGAAATGAGCTGGGACAGTTACATAGATAACCTCATCGCGCAGGCTGGTTCGCAGCATGTGGACAAAGCGTGCTTAATTGGCTTGGATGGAGGTGCATCGTGGACATCAGCTGCGCATGCAAATGCTCTAAAAGTGAGTTGTATTTTCTTTGTATGATTGCAGCTTGCACATACTGTGACGTGCACTCGTTTATTTTCGATAGATGCAAGGTAATGAAGGCCCTAACATTGCAAAGTGCTTCAAATCGAAGGACTTCACATCATTCCAAGCTAATGGTATCTTCATTGAAGGGAAGAAGTACCAGTTCTTGAGAGAGGAAGATAGTAAACTTGTCCTTGGCAAGCTCAAGGGCAGCGGTGCCATCACGCTACAAGCATCGAAATCGGCAATCGTAATCGCTCACTGCCCTGAAGGGGGACAACAGGGAAATGCGAACAAGGGTGTCGGAGTGATTGCAGATTATCTTGAAAGCATGAATATGTAACGAATCAGTATCAGCTGTTTTCCTTTTTGTTATTTACTAACTGTATAGCCTCTAGAGTTTTTAGAACTCCTGTTGCAATTGTAAACGATCCGTTTAGTTGTGTGCCCCGATGTATGAAACTGATGTATATATGTTATCGTAAACTTGCTAGAACATGGATGGGACAATGCGGCCCTACGGCATTCCACACATTTGTGAAGTACGTTAAGGTCAGGACTTCCGCATTTCAGGATGTGGGCGACTGACTAAATAGGCTTTGCGCATCAAATAGAAATCCAATACGCGAGCTAAGTGCATACTGGCCTACAAGCCTGAAGCATCTGTCGGTCCGACGCTGATATCAGTAATGGGGCACCGCGTGTATTTAATATAATTGCTTGATAAACACATTCGGGTCGACAGATAATACGATAACACTTCCTCAGCATGACAATAAAACAAAACTCTGGCAGGCTGATTAAAAAAAGAGTCCTCGCGTTCTTCTTCCAACGCTGTGACGGTCGTAGACTAGATTTGCTTTAGTGATGAACTACAATGTTAGAGAAGAGGACTTGACACCAAACATGATGAATGTGGGGAAAGGAGACCCACCTCACTGGCAGCACTGATTCCTTTGGTAATGGCAGCCAGGTAAGACATAAGTAGGACGTCGTTGGTTTGCTAAGAGGACAAAAGTTTTGGTTCAGGAGTTAACAAAACAAATAATTACCACTCACACTGAAGAAATCTTTCTCAAATGACCTTGACTCTAGAATAGGTAACTGGTCACACAAGCTTGATATCTCACGAAGGATTTCATGGTTTTTGGGCAGGTCTCCTACAATATACCTTGTGACAGACAATGTGACTTTCCACCTTCACACGCACCTGCCTGAACACCCCTCAGGTAGTCCATAATTAACCGTACCCTGAAATATAACATCTTCACAGCTCCATGCTGTGCTCCAAGTTGCTCAGCAACTGTGTCCACCAAAGAGAAGCACAAACTCAACCACAGATCCTGTATGACAACCCCCCCCCCCCCCCCCCCCCCCCCCCCCCCAAAAAAAAAAAAACAACTAACCTACCTGCCGAACTTTCACCAGTTCCTAGCATGGATGTCCTGGCTATGTGGTCTACACCAATCCTCTCTGCCTCTTCAGTGGCAAGAGAATAGGGAACAGGAGTGAAGAGTAGCTTGGGCTACAACAATGGTAATTGGAATAATGCCCAGGCAGACATCCTGTCTCTTACCACTCCATCAACAATCTCAATGAGGGATTCATAGATGCTAATTGGAAGATGCTGCAATCAAGAGAGAAGGGAAAGGGAAAATATATGAGCACTGGATGTGTATACATTCCTAGTACTGAACCATGGAGTGAAGAAGTCATGGGGCACAGACTGTGTAAATGTGCAGTTGTGAATCATTTACTACAGGACTTCCTTAAAAGGTAATGAATGTACAGAGCCAACCAACAGGTTGTGTTTTGGCCATTCCAACAAGGAAATTGGCTGTGCTGAAGGTTTGACCCTTCCACACACAAAACATGCACAAACACACACATACACATAAAAACATGACAGCCATAAGCTATCAGTGGAACTAGGCAAAAAACACTTTTAGACTCAAAGAGCACCACAAACTGTCATCACAAACAACCAGCTCATTATTTCCATCAAGCTCTCTTGTGCATTACAGCAAATAGTGAGTTTTGTGTTGTTTGTCCCCACCACAACCCACTCCTCCACACATCAGGGTACAGTGCAACACTACCGTAGTGTGTTGAACACACGGACACATGCGTTAAGCAAGACAACCCACAATGGAGGTCGACAGGCTGACATTTCTGGATCAAACAAGGTGAAATAACTTAAGAGGATATGGCACTACAGCCACATTAGTACCAAACCATAAAGATTCACAGACACCTTTCTGTCTTCCTATTTGTTGCTGAATAAATTACAAATTATCAACATCACAATGACATTACAGAATCATTTTATACAACAGGTGCCATTACTTAGTCTATGATGCACATGGGGCTGTAAGAAATGAAGTGATAATTCCATAGGACAGGTGTGCCTGAAGGAGTGAGGGGTGTGAGGGCAGGAAAACGCTACCAAATAATTGCCCACACCAAGGCAGAGAGAGAGAGAGAGAGAGGAGAGAGAGAGAGGAGAGAGAGAGAGAGGAGAGAGAGAGAGAGAGAGAGAGAGAGAGAGAGAGAGAGAGAGAGAGAGAAGAGAGAGAGAGGAGGAGGAGAGAGGAGAGAGAGAGAGAGAGAGAGAGAGAGAGAGAGAGAGAGAGAGAGGATAGACTGGTCGATCATGACCTCAAAACAGGGGGTGATGGTGCGGTGTGGCTAAGAAAACAAAACTTTACTCCTTGGCAACTATTGAAGGCATTTTAAGACAAACCACACTATGCACACCAAACCACACCACCTCACACACCACACCACCCCACACACTACACCACCTCACACACAGAAGACAACAATAACAATTCATGTGTTATTGCACTATTAGTTTCACAAAAAGGAAAACATAGTCACATATATTGCCACAAACAAACCCACAAGTGTGTACACTAAGGACAATGCACAATCCCTTTCCTGTAAGCCATGTAAGGCAACAGCTTTCAGACAGGGAGAAAAGGAGGTAGTGGGAGGGAGAGAGGTGAGGAGATATAAGGAGTGAAGGAGAGGGATGGAGTGAGAGGGAAGAGGGAGGGAGGAAGAAAGGAGGGAGAAGGGACACAGCAGTCTAGAACACATACAGGTGCTTAAGCAGCAGATCACAATGACATACATTTGACAGGCAGCTTATCTATTTTCCAAATGTGATTAGAAGATCTGCAAGTTTTGGACACACTGATTATCAGTGATTCCGATGAAATGGAGTAACAAACAACACTACTAGGAACACCACTCATGACCAATAACTGTTCACTGACTACAGTGTGCAAATTCCTTTGAGTTGCTGAACGCCAGATGACCTAGATGCCTACACATGCCATTGCCTCATATGGTCATCCTCATCAAATGAATGCACCATAACAAAATACCATCATCAAGCCAGGCTGCATATCATTGCACTTCGTACCACCCTCCAAAGGTGGGAGACAGTGGCAGTGACATGGGTATGAAATCCATTTCCTCGGCCTAACACACAAAACGTCTACACACATAAGACAAAGGAGTGCATATAGTGATGAACTACCATCCAACTAGTAATTGTGAGTTATTATTAAACTCTGACACCCATTGCAGTATTTAATAATACTTGCGAGGTATATAAAGAGCAATTTTCTGCTAATAACATGACAACTCGTGACAGGAATGCCATTGCGTTTCCCTTCTGTTCCCCCCCCCCCCCAAGTAGAAAACTACTGCAGGTCAGGTGTGTGAAAGGATGCTACCACTCCAATGGCCCATATCATCTGAGACATGCATCAATTAGTAGGGGCTCACGAAATTGCTCACACAAGTACTTGGGAATCAAGCTGACATGCTTACTTTGATATCTTATTAATGAGGGGGAGACACCCTCGAGCCAATCTAAACAAGACATATACCATATTCAAATAGGAATATGTTTGACATTAAGAATATGAAAAGCTCTAGCCTACTGTTAGAAAAGAATGACAACTTTGATATTGGTCCCAATTTAAGGGGTGTGGCCCTGTCCCGTTCCACATGTGTGGCCCTGTCCCGTTCCACATGTGTGGCCCTGTCCCGTTCCACATGAGTGGCCCTGTCCCGTTCCACATGAGTGGCCCTGTCCCGTTCCACATGTGTGGCCCTGTCCCGTTCCACATGCATGAAACTCACATCTAAACATCAGGCGTACCTGTGTGGTGCGAGCCAGTGGGTGGAGCTTCAGCAGCAAGCTATTCTCATTCTCTGTGCTGATCTGTGGGTGGAAGGTGGTGGAGGAAGGGGAGGGAGGGATAGGAAGGGAGGGGAGGGAGGGATAGGAAGGGGAGGGGAGGGATAGGAAGGGGAGGGGAGGGAGGGATAGGGAGGGGAGGGGTGGAGGGGAGAGGAGGAGGGGAGGAGGGGGAGAGGAGGAGGGGAGGGGAGGAGGGAGGAGAGGAGGAGGGGAGGGGAGGAGGGAGGAGAGGAGGGGAGAGGAGGGGAGGGGAGGAGGGAGGAGAGGAGGGGGAGGAGGGGAGGGGATGGGAGGACAGGAGGAGGGGAGGACGGGAGGGAAGGGGAGGGGAGGAGATGAGGGAGGAGGAAGGGGAGGGGAGAGGGGAAGGGGAGGATGGGAGGGGAGGATGGGAGGGGAGGATGGGAGGGGAGGACGGGAGGAGGGAGGGGAGGATGGGAGGGGAGGATGGGAGGAAGGGAGGACAGAAGGGGGGAAAGGGTAGGAGGAGGTGGAGAGGAAGAACGGAGGAGAACTTGTCATCAACTTGATAAAAAGTGGGGGTGGGGGATGTGATGTTCATACGGTATTACCATAACACAACTGTGTACTCCCTTTGGCCATGACAAGTACCTAACAATGCACTAGATATCTTCTCTGCCAACAACGAATATAAATATTGAAGACACCTGTTGTCAATGAAGGGGTTCATCGGTGTTGCAAACATCTGGCACTGCCTGTCCATGGAGATTTCCTTTCTGTTCATGGTTGGCTTGCATGTGTGCCTATGTGTATCTGTGTAATAGCTTTGCTGAGACCTGACATTAGCAATTCACTTGAATAGCTAAAATGCTTCATTGTTGAGATGACAGAGGTTGGTTTATTTACAACTGAAACTATAGTTTAAATTTTAATTTGGTGACACTGAGCTTATAACAATTCATTTCATTTTGTGAGTGATGATTACTATTCCCTTGTGAAAATAACACCTCAGCAGCAGAGAATGATACTGCGTGACTCCACTGACACCACAAATGGTATCAGTGGTGGGGTCAGAATGTGACTGGTGGATCTGACTAGAGGAAAAGTACAACTTGATTTTGGCTAATTAATCAATATCCCTTTAGTATTCAAGATCCTTCTAGCCAGTGCTCCCTATGAACTGGTCATTTGATGACTGGGGTGAATATAGTTGTACACCAGCAACTCTGACTATTATGAAACCTTGGACAGAAAAATCAAATCTGCCTATTTGTTTTATCGACAGTTGATTGTAATGTTATATTAAGCTAGTTAAGGTAACTTAACTCCAACCTGGTGATCAGGAAAATGTGGGACAGGCATTATCTACATCTGTGTCGCACCCATGCATGCTGGACAGAAACACAAAAGTGGGTCTCTAGAGAGCCCCTGGTCCCTCTGCTCTGCTCTCTAACCTGTTGATGAAAGTGTGCATCTTCGTGTGTGGGTTCACTTCCAATGGTGTACCATCCAACAAAATCCATAGCTGTGAAGACCTGTTTGACTTTCGTCATAGAAGGCACGTGGTTATTTGGTAATGAATTCTCCCGTCCTCACACTTACAACTCTCCTCCTTGGATGTGAAGTATTCCTTGTCAAGTTCCACATGAGACTTGCCAAATGACACCACCAGTTCGAAGGAATTGCATATTTCCACGCTCCGACCTTTCTGAGTTCCAAGCAGTGCCCCATACACTGCTCGCGTTCGAGAGGGAGCAAGCATATGTGAAATGAGGGTGCTCTATTTAGAATATACCTTGGGGTTGATCTTGGCTGTTTTCCTGCTGCATCTTGACCCTTGTATAATGGTCCGATATATTCATGATTACCAACGGATGCAGCGATACGTCTACGCTGCTGTTAACAGCATTGGTAACAACTTTGCTATTGCCGACGTCCATATTGCCACTCCCCATACAATTCTATAATTAAATGGTGTATTACGTCAGACAATTTATGTTTCAATGACCTCACCTCAAGTTACAACCTCTGACGGGAAAAAAAAAATCTTACTGTAACTGTCTATTGTTCATCCGATCGACACTCGTGCATGATGAGTTCAGATACTAGAGTAGAGGTTTTGGGCGTGTCTTGATGCAATTATAGGCGTGCTTTGTAGATATTGCACACTTTCATACATCAGTGATGTTCTAATTATTAATAAAAAATGACCGCGATTGCCCGATTGCGATTCTTTAAATCTGATCCATATATTTGTATTGCTTTGTGTGTGTGTGAGTGTAAGTGTGCAAGCTCTAGACTAGGGTTCATTGGAGATACCATTCGTGTACGATGCAGATTTAATAATATTAATAAAATGGCTTTTTTGCCCTCTTATTGGCTTGCAGCTCCAACCCTGAAATTATTCGGTAATCAACTCATGCAGTTCACTGAAGGAATGTTAAAATTGAAAAACAAACATGACAGGTGCTACAGAGGCTGAGACAGTGCGCCAGTTGGTTCTAATTTCCGCTGTGGGGTACTGGACATTTCCAGACCAGGAAACGTGGGTAAAGGAAGGAGCCCTTTGCTGGCTCTCTCGACCATGCTACTGCTGCAGCTGGCAACAGCTGGCAACTCTGTTGGCAGTGGCAACAAAGGTGGCCTGCCGGATATGTTCTCCGCGTGCTGTAGTGGGAAAGGGAGCAGCCCGTCACCTGACCAATGAGGTGCCTGTGATACAAACACTCCTTGGCCAAGCTGAGGTGAAGGTGGGCATTAAAAATCAAGAATTGCTGGCTAGACGTAATGTAACATACACTTTCAGAATCCGTGCCAGCTAGCATCTTGCCTTTACCCTACAAAACGTTGGGGGGATGGGGGGGAGAGGGGAGAGGGGTTAAATGGAACAGAAGAAGAGAAGTGAGGAGAGTAAAAAACACTTGCACCATCCATGAAGGAGTGTCTCCCACTCACCTTCCCATCTGCACTGGGAGATAGGGGCGATGATGACTTACACATGATGGAAGGAGATTCATCAAACACACACACACACACACACAAATACTGACACATGTGCTAATCCTCACCCTACTGCGGTCTTCAGACTTCTTCTGAACACAAAAAATAAATAAACAACCAGAGCCAAGGAAAACAAGTGGCTCGCCTTTTTATTTGCTTTCTTCTTCTTCTTACTGGCTTTTTTCATAAGCTTTTCTCGCTGCTTCTTTAGCTCCTCTCTAAACCGCTAATCAATCCGCAAGTTACGTTTGTTGCCTGCTGTACCCTGAACTGCTCACGTCATTCATCTGCTCTTCCCAAGCGGCAAGCGTCTCAGAACCTTTTTTCTTTTTAGCAGTCACTATCATTTCTTGAGCCTCCTCACTAGCCAAAAAAAAGACAACCAGCGCTAAAACAAAACTCCCAATAGAAGTAAAGCAGTCCTTCTGACCCCTCATTAACTCACAGAGACGGTCTGTTTCTGCTAAGATAGTCTCTTATGGTAGGGCCGCTTGTTGGTGCGGGCCCTCTGGCCCGAGCCATAGCGATAGGGTTTACGAAGGCCTTAGATGACCGCCCTTAAGAACAGCGCACCAAAAAGGAAAAAGAAAGGTGTTTACTTACCACACGCTTGTCCCTCTTGCCCATCTTTATTTATTTATTTAACCGCACAAAATTGAAAATTATTCACATTACAATTACATCATTATAGGTACGTGCAATAATATTGGCTTGTCGAGAATGACTGCGGTGGAACGTGCCATTCTGTTGATCGGCGCTTTTGTAAACGTTGTCGGACACTCAGAGGGAATTGAAATCAAGGCAAGCTCTACGTTTGGCGACAGTAAAGCCGATATATATGTCACTCCTCCCTTAGGTCATTGTGCAAGACTCGTCCTTAAACCGCAACTTTAAGACCGACACATATGCCAATATCCCCGACCTTGGAATATCTGTGGGCCACAAAGCCTGTCTAAATTTTTTAGTCCTGGTTTTCGTTTCCCCAGGGCTATCTTGTATACCCAAAACCGAAACTCGAAAGCGACAGTTGTCGTGAGTTCCATGCCCTGAACTACTCCAGTTACAGCTATATCGCACTCATTGAAGACTATGACAACTGCACTTATCAACTTGAACTGGTAAGCTTCGCCTGTACCGGATTTGTTGCTCTGATCACGTTCCGTGACCTAAACGCTTCGCCAGCAATCGGCACTGGCGTCTGCCGGATATGTCGGGATGATAGGATTGACAGAAAACTTCTGGGGTTTCCGAGCTATTGCTGGCTATTTTGCTATAGCACTCGTAAAGAATGAGGTGGGTAGATGATGAATAGCGTGTGAACACAGCTGCTAAGAATGGGGACCTTTTGTTCGCCATGTTCCTTCTATGCAGGACTTTGGTAACTATTTGAAGCACTTTGCTGGAATCAAGTAAGCACTGTGTTTTTGATGAGGAAGGGGGAGGGGGGGTAGGAATGTGGCATGTGGCTGTAATATTCATTTCAATATATGTACAATCGGAAGTGTGTCTCTTACAGCTGTCCTTGCAGACACCATACACTCGTGTGTATACATCGATTTACAGAATGGTTGTCTACATATGTAGCACAACTATGGTCCAGCTGGTGGAAGACATGTCAGAATATCAACATTACTTCTTATCTTTTCTGCACTGCTACTGTCAGCAATTGTCCTGTCAGTGCTAGTCTTCTGCTGTACGATGTGTGTAAGTATCGGTCCTCCTCCCCAGCACACACTCCCTAGCTCCAGAGCACATTTTGCCACCACACTAGGTATGACCCCTCATCCCCTCTCCCTTCACACACCTCATCCCCTCTCTCTTCACACACCTCCTCATCCCCTTTCCCTTCACACCACCTCATCCCCTCTCTTCACACCACCTCATCCCCTCTCTTCACACCACCTCATCCCTCTTCACACCACCTCATCCCCTCTCCCTTCATACCACCGCATCTCCCCTCTCTTCACACCACCTCATCCCCTCTCTTCACACACGCAGCCCCTCTCCTCTATCACCCACCATCTCTCTTCACACCACCTCATCCCCTCTCCCTTCACACCACTCATCCCCTTCCCTTCACATCACTCCCCATCCCCTCTCCCTTCACACCACCTCATTCCCTCTCCCTTCACACCTCCTCACCCTCTCCCTTCACAACCTCCTCCATCCCTCTCCCTTCACATCACCCTCCTCTCCCTTCACACCACCTCATCCCCTCTCTCTTCACACCACCACCTCATCCCCTCACAGCTCACACACACACACTGTATGGCTTAAGAGAACTCTGCACCACATGCTTGCTTTGTGAGCCCCATTGTGACCACACACCTATTGGACCAATTGTGGTATAACTACCCTTCCTCACCCACCTGAGGTTGTCTTCTTGTCTGGAAGGCCCCTCACTGATTACAGTCTTTTTTTTTGTGTGTATGGCAGTGTCGACTTGGGGTACATCGATGGGCCAACAGAAGAGTCACTCTCTGGTCCGTACGCAGACTTCCCAAGAGGAAGTACTGTGCCGAGAGGGATACCTGTGATACGTGCTCCATCTGCCTCGAGCCCTTCAAGGAGAACGAGAGCCTTCGCGTTCTCCCCTGCCAGCACGGTGAGACGCCATTACCCTAAATAACCGTAAACATTTATTCGGAATTTTCTGGTCTCGCAGTGTATCACCCGCGCTGTATTGATGAGTGGCTGCACAAGTGGAATCGCGTGTGCCCTCTGTGCAAGGCCAGCATCACCGTGGGAGGACGAAACCACGGCCGGCAGGCAGCGGAGGAGAGGCGGACAGAGAGGGCACACCTGTTGATCAACGGAGATGCCACCACTGAAAACGGGACGAGGTACGGTACTACCGTCAACGTCCAGGCTTCCGCCGCCGCGGCTGTTGTCACGCCAACGACGGAAGTGTGTGTAAATCCCCAGACCCAGGGAGCTGTCTCATCCCTCGCAGATGAGGGTAGTTCTGTACCGTTGGTTGCTGAGCAAGCGGAACAGTCCTCGCACAACACAGCGGTGAAAGCATAGCGAGGAAATAAATAAATTTCGCAAAGGAGACCTGCGAAGGTGGGATAAGGGAAGGATTTGTGTGCATTGTTACGTGAGCACGTGTTTCTGCTGTTTAGTTTATTAAACATAAAGTATTCTGTTATAAACTGCGAGAAGACGAAGTAGATTCCTGTCGTTCCGTGTACTTCACCATCAGCTCAAAGTCGCGATAACTCACCCTACCGTCCATGTTACTGTCAACTTGGTTGAACATTCTCTCGATCGTGCTTTCGGCCATGTGGGGTGTGATTTGGCTGAAGGCATTCTTGCAGTCTTGAAGCGAGATGAATCCGCGGCTCTGTCGATCGAAACTGACAAAAATCTGACGAATCAGGTCGTCCGTGTCCTGCACTTTCAGCCTGCTTTGCATCAAGTCAACAAATGCATTCTTAGTTAGGCCTGCGCTAGTATCTGGGCAGTGTTTGCTCCAGACTGCTTGTACCTCGTACTTAGACGGTTTGTAGCCAAAGACTGAAATTACTGCCGCCTTATAGTCTTCCTCGGTGAGGTAACCTTTTCCCTCTTCATCGGCAAAACAAAAGGCTTGCTCACAGGTTTGCAGCTGAGACCCCTCCTCCTCCAACTCCATGCCTCCGCTCGCGCGCGCATGCGCGATAATTGCGCAAGTGTGTGGCGTGCACGTCCTTTTCTCAACATGGCTCACGACGGTGATGATAGACGGTAAGTGGGCTTGTTCCGTACTGTAAACGGTGGGCGTTTTACGTACCGTTAAAACGAGCAAATTTGAGGAAAACGAGTGGAGACACTTCTGGGCTTGTTGAGCACTGTATACTCCTCCCATAGCGATGACGGTCCCCCTGGTATGGACCCCAATGGGGATATTGAGGTAAGCTGACACTAAGGGGCAGGTGCCTGCATAACTTATTGACGAGCGAACGTTCTGCTGGTTGGTATTCACATAGGCGAGAACAGGTGCAAGGTCGTTGGGTGTTGAAGTGCTTTCATCTTTAACTTACACTAAAGTGCGTCATTTTTTCCTCTATGTGTGGCTTTTGAATATAGACCAACTGGGACCAAGTGGTGGAAAAGTTTGACCATATGGACCTGAAAGAAGAGCTTCTGCGAGGTGTATATGCCTACGGGTAAATGGAGCAGTGGGCGTTTTTTTTTTTGTTATCGATCTTACGCTCCTCAGATTTGAGAAGCCATCTGCAATCCAGCAGAGAGCCATTTTGCCATGCATCAAAGGTGCAACAATACGGCTATTGTGCGTGTGAGTGTCTAGCAAGTCTTCTTCCATACTCTGTAGGGCATGACGTCATTGCCCAAGCCCAGTCTGGTACAGGAAAGACAGCAACCTTTGCCATTGCCATACTGCAGAAGATTGACATCACAAAGCAGAACTGCCAGGCCTTGGTTCTCGCTCCGACCAGAGAACTGGCTCAACAGGTTTGGACTTAAAACAGACTTGGAACCGGGTGGGAAATGTTTTGTTTGTCACTCAGATCCAGAAAGTGGTTATTGCTTTGGGAGATTACATGCACGCTGACTGCCACGCCTGCATAGGGGGAACCAACATCAAGGCGGACATGACCAAGTTGGAACGAGGCCAGCACGTTGTTGTGGGGACTCCTGGACGTGTCTTCGACATGATCAACAGAAAAGCTTTGGGTATGTTGCACACATCATGTATATAATATCAAGTGCTTCAATTGTGACGTCTTGTCCTGTCGTCAGATCCAAGGGGGATCAAGATGTTTGTACTTGACGAGGCTGATGAGATGCTATCGAGAGGTTTCAAAGACCAAATATATGATGTGTTCAAAAAGCTTCCTTCTAATATCCAGGTGAAAACCTATGTTGTGGTCCTCTGTAGGGTTTGCAAAGATGAGGATAGAGTTCCTTTCTTTTAATTTTTACAATGCATTGTAATTGGAAGAGCTGAATGATTCCCATGATTCCTAGGTGGTTTTGCTGTCTGCAACAATGCCAGAAGATGTTCTTGAAGTAACCAAAAAGTTCATGAGGGAGCCAGTACGTATTCTTGTCAAGAAGGAAGCACTCACCCTTGAAGGGATCAGACAGTTCTATGTTCAAGTTGAAAAAGAGGTTGGGGTCTTCAGTTGTGTCCTGTCTTCGTGTTCAGTTGGTCTTCTCTTCCTACAGGAGTGGAAGCTTGACACTCTGTGTGACTTGTATGAGACTCTGACGATCACACAGGCTGTGATCTTTGTTAATACTCGTCGCAAAGTGGATTGGCTAACTGAGAAAATGCATGCCAGAGATTTCACTGTGTCATCCATGGTACGTTTTGATAGATAGCTTGTGTTTTTTTTTTTGGCCGCAGTGGAGTGATGTTGACATGTGTGCTTAGCATGGAGATATGGAACAGAAGGACCGTGATGTCATCATGCGAGAGTTCAGATCAGGCTCTTCGCGAGTACTCATTACAACGGATCTCCTGGTTAGCTTAAGACAGGGCTGATGCACGTATTAGTACCATTGTCATCATCCATTGCAGGCACGTGGTATTGATGTCCAACAAGTGTCACTCGTAATCAATTACGATCTCCCTGCCAACAGAGAAAATTATATTCACAGGTAAATACTTCAAGCACTGCGCATGCGTTTAGCGTTATTGGTTGTCCTTTGCACCTTTAAAGGATTGGCCGAGGTGGCAGGTTTGGCCGCAAAGGAGTTGCTATCAATTTCATTACCAGGGAGGATGAACGAATGCTGAAGGACATAGAACAGTTCTATGACACACAGATTGAAGAAATGCCCATGAATGTGGCCGATCTCATTTGACAACATTTTCTTTATGCACACTTCTGACTCACGAGTTTATCCATGTTTGAATATAATATTATACGTACGTAATATTTAAAGGGTTGTTTTTTTTTCCCCTTCTGGCGTTCTGTGGTGTGCATTATCTGGGAGAGAATACTGTTTCTACATGTAATTATGGCGTTTGAGGGGCACCAATCAGAATGCATAACTTCAGTAACTAAGGGATCTTTAAGCATCCTGACAGACTAGGATTAGAAATTCCATACGTTAGGCTGTTGCGATAAACGACCGAGATGTGTTTACTATGCTTCATCCAACCGCGGCCGGCCTGGCATGATGATGATCAAAACGTTATATGCATGGCTAGCCGTACATCAAATGTTGCCTCATTATTAAGGGAGCTCAGGACTGCATAACACAGTTATATGGTTGAGGGATGGGTTTAGATACATAAACATATGTATACCGTAAATATGGCTTTGCGTTTATTGTACTATATTCATTGGAGGGCGGAAACCCCAACGGCCATCACAAATTAAGCTAGAATGGCCGATTACACATCTGTAACTCCTGTTCCTTACGAAGACCTTCTGGAACCAGTTCCCAACTACCAAATGGATCCAGGCCATCATCATCCCTCCACTGCCACAGCAAACGGTCTGGTAAACAGTGGGACGGCTGTGCCTCACGAACCCGCTGGGGACGAGGAGGAGCTAGAAGCGGAGGAGGTTGCCGAAAGCAAAATGGACTATCTCCAGGTAACTTCAGACCATGTTAACGGTACATTTTACGAAAACAGATCTCTCACTCCTAAAAATAGTTAGAGTTTCAAGACTGCTTTCGTGAACACAAGAGTATCCGAACACACCCGGCGATTTATAAGTTCTACAATGTCGTGTTCACTTACATCAAGCTGTTTGTCTACAACTTTCTCGTTCTCGTACTTGGACTACCTATTGCAGTACTCTGGGGGATCATCATCGCTATCAGTGCCTTCGTCTACACGTGGATTTGGGGACCCGCCCTAAAGACCGTTCTTATGTGGCTCTATGCTTGCGTCCCTCTCGTGTTAGCCTTCTTGAGGAGCGTTTATCGACCCTTCATCGACGTGTCCGCACGTTTTTTCCGTCAGATTCGTCTTCGCAGTAGCGTTAACGGAAAGGCTGCCATTCACACAAAAGCTGACTGATTCTACGATCCCTATGTGCGAGTGTGTCTTTACAAACGGTTTTTTTTTTAACAATTCGAAGCGTCCGTGTGTTTGTATTAACGTGTGTGGTAATAATATACATGAGGTTGTTATCACCTTTCATGTATCAAAGATATCTGGCCACGTGATTAGTTATCGTTTACGAAACACTTTATTAATAAATTAAATTAGTGCTTTCCGAATACTACCCTACTTAATGCCAATTGCAAAGGGCAGATATTTATGCTCAGAGCCGGGTTGAGGAAGCATGACGTTGGAGGACAGTGGCAGTGGAGGAAATGCACACATACGTGTACCTAACTTTGTTGTTAAAAGTTTAGTATTAGGCAGAACCACCATACAGGTATCCACGACTGATGTATAGCATTTGCTATCACCACGGCTAGCCCACTCTGCCATTCGGATATCACATTTCTATGTCACATTGCTAAAGCCATGCAAGTACAAGGCTAGATGCTTAATGTATTCCAAACATTATACAGATGGCACATGCTTTTTACTGTATTTTAATAATTACTGGCTGACATTCTTATCCCAAACTGGTATCAATTTGTGACTCGTGTACTATATCCCTAGTGTGTTTGATCTCAGGCAAACATTGGAGGTTATAGGAAATGACAAAGTGTGTGTCGAAAGAGACTGGCTATGCATTCCTCTAGTTGTTATGTTTCACGGATGTTGGGGCAATGAAGCATGTGACTTATTCAATAGAATCACAAGTCTCTGAAACACTCAATGACATCACATTAGGCTGGGCACATTGTGCTTATGTGGCAAAATGCTCATACCCTCCTTGCATGCACATACATTTTCTTGTATGTACAATTTTTGTTATCTTATTTTTTAAAGCATAATGATTCATTATAATGAACTGCTGCATTATTCTCAGTAAATATCAACACAATGTTAACTAAGTTATTTAAAGATGACTCACTGTTACTTACTATGTTTGAATGATACCATATTTTAATCAATCCGTGTTTTTGCTTATAAGAACTTACTCATTATTACAGAGTAGTTACAAGAATTTTAAAAAACATATTACCTCATTTTCTAATTGTTCTACTACCTATGTGATTAATCTGTCACCCACAGCAGTAATTGGTATCAATTAATAAATTGCACTTCCATTGTACTCAGTAAAATTGTGCTCAAATCTCATTGTGCTGTTTTGCAATGTAGTCTCAATATTGTGTGCTTAAAATAATCCATCATAGCCTGGCACATCCTGGTATGAATGCACTACTTAACGTAACATGATTTCCACACACACACACACACATACACAAACACACACACACACAAACACACACACACAAACACACAACAAACACACACACACACAAATACACACACACACAAACACACACAATACACACACATATATCCATCACCACAACGTGGCACATAGAAGCATTACAATATTAATCTAATACATGAGGACAATGTACGGTATCTTCTGCTTGAATATACAGTAAGTGGTCAACAATTATATAATGCATCTGGTTAGAGAACATGCAGCACACTCATTTGGAATAGCACAAGTTATGTAATTGCTAATTCTAATAAGTAAAAATTGCATAAATGACAGAAGAGGGCCCATGAGGGACAGAAAGGTGAACAGGCTGCCTATTCACCTTTCTGTCCCTCATACAGCAATGATATGCTTCTCTGGGCCCTCTTCTATCATGGAAGGGTACTTCTACGGTTTGCTGCTGAATAGCCTTTTATGGCACAACTTACCTGGCATGCTGATCACAAATGTGATGAATTCCATTTCAGAATAAGATTGTGTCAAAGAAAACCACAGTTGTAAGTCTCAATCATGTATTGATAAACCCTGTAGTATATAGTATTGAAATATTAAATGGTTATACAATTTTTACTTATATCAATGATATAGGTGCGTTCAACAAAAAAATTAAAAAAGTGTCTGACACAGTGCATGTAATCAAACATACTTTTTGTCTATAATCAGACTATTTTTGTAAAAATCTTTGGGGTGTGCATGCTAGTAGTCCTGTGTGTATTTCCTTAATAAAGCGCAAATCATCTTTATTTGTGTGGTAATGTGTCACTGATACATGTACTGTAATCTTTTAAGTGCACGAATTCCATTCATGATAAGCGTCATCTAGTAATCTTATCTATAGAAGTAGAGGAACAGCAAATCAAAATTAAACATATGCCGTAAAATGCATATATGAGCACGTAATTAAAAATGTCTATCCTTATTTTTATTTAAACAGGTTTAGATGCATACAGATAATACATGGAAAAAGGTTGCACTTGTTTCTTGTTCAGCTGCTTTGTACAAATGATTTGCTTGTCTCACTTTGGGTGTGCTTTGTTAAATAAATCAATCCCAAATCATTTTATTATTGCATCTGAAAATAAATAAATATATTTGGATGGTTTCCGCGAAATGGGACCTAACACCTACTTTTAGTACGCGCAGTAAAAATGTAACGCATGCGTTGAAATGTATGGCTAATTAAAAATTCAGAGCCTTACAACTCCACGACAGATAGTCCAATTCTCAGTGCGTAAGAAGCAATGTGAGAGGACATTTCAGCCTTCTAGAATATTGAAATCTTGAAAAAAAAAAATGCATTAGGTCCCTTTTCGCGGAAACGATCCAAATATCTCATAAAAATAACTATTACTATTGACAATTATTCTCTTCGCGTCAAGTGGAGGATTTGGCCTTTTTTTTATGACTTTGTCTCACAGCTTTGTACCTGCCTTGGGCCATTTAATCTCTACTGAATAAATTATCCATCGTTTGCAGACAAAATTTTGGCGGGATGGTCAAAATGTCAAAATCACACATTAATATTTCAGATTGATGATGTTGACACTGTCCCCATGAAGGTATTAATCAACTGGGCTGTGGACAAAAGGTTTGAACTGTAATTGCATGTGGAGTCATGGGGCACACTCATACACTTCACAGGTTTTCAAAAAGGTACATATGCCTTTTGACTCTGTCAGAGTTGACACACAAGATCCCTCTTTTGGCAACTCATAGCCAGCTCCTCACAATGAATCCTCCATTTCAAATACTCGGCCTGGACTTTGGTGAAGTACGTCATCAGACAGTTGTGCAGTACAGGCTCTAATTTCTCACAATGAGCTCGTCCACTCTGGTGATTATGTTAAGCTCCATGCTCCTGTGAATGAGGTACATCAGTACAATGATCATGTCCATGCATTTTATCTACCTCTCGTTCATGTATGGTCATCGCCTTACAACACTCCAGCTAACATCTAGTGGTGCAACTTTATGCTTCGTGAGAGGGTTCGAAGCAATGGCTTTGGCTGATGCAACTCCACTTTTGCATGAGTTTGTCTTCATTTTCACAAACCATCCTCTCAGTGGAGAGCACCAACATACTTGCAGCTGTCTCCTACGTCCATGAATGTGATGAAACTTGTACCTTTGTGAAAAGAAATGTGCAGCTAACATAAGAAGGAGAAAGTATCAGGTTTTATTCGCCATCTTTACAGTATGCCGTTCGTTACAAGAAATTTCCTGTAACAGTACACAACCAAAAAAAATTCTCGTAACGGTTATTGTAATTTATACGGTAACCATTAATTGGCTGTGTAAGCAGTCAATTTTGTACAAATATGTACCACATATGTCAAGCACATCATACTATATGTACTATACTAAATAATAATCATATTTGTAGCATAAATGATATTTTAGGGTCGGTATTACAGTTTGTCAAACTGTTTCCAATGTCCATATGGTGGTATCGATCAGAATTACGATGTGTCATTATGACAGTATACTTCACCTAGTGTGCGCACCAAATGTAGCCGTCGCCGCAGTATAACACTCAATACAGAATAGAACTTTGATGAAACTCAACACATGCAATGTGTCTATATGCTCTAATCCTATTGGGTCCGAATCCCATTGGCTGGGATCATTCACTCAGAGCTGGGTGTGTCACATCCGCATATTCATATTTGAGGTTCTCGTTCCCTTCCTTAATTTTTTTTTTCCTTTTTTTTTTTTCCTCGTTCAATCCCACCAACCACTGCATCATTGGAAGTTTTTGCCAAGTTTGATGATGATGTGCTTCACTGCTTAGAGTGCTCAGTGGAGATTGAGCTAACCCCACGAGCCTGTAATCAAGCCAAACTGGGTCTCAAGTACGGAGGGCTAGGATTGCACTCCCTGGCCATGCATGCACAAGCAGCCTACATTGCTTCCTTGTCTACGTCATTAACACCAATCCAACCATCAGAACTGACTATGCAGTGCCTCTGTGATGCCATCATGGTGTTCAATGGGAAGGTAGCATGCTGTGAGCAGCTCTCTGTAGAAGATGTACTTCTTCTAGCTACTTCTAGCTACAGTAGATGTAGCTACTTCTCAGCATCAGCACAAGCTATCCTCAGCCATCGAGAAAGCTGGCTTCCTTTCTTTGCTTGATGGAGCATCCACAGTAGACAAGGCCAGACTACTAGCTATCTCTGCTCCCCAAGCACATGCATGGCTGAGGGCACAGCCATCTCCAAAATTGGGGTTAGACCTGCTGCCCAATGAAGTCCAAGCCTTAGTGAAATGGTGGCTCAGGCTTCCATGCCTGCCCACATTGCTCCCAAACCCTAGACATCCATGGGCACCATGCCCTGATATGCCATGCAGGTGGTGATGTAGTCACAAGGCACAACCGCCTTCGTGACAGGTTGTCCTTTAGTTTAATAGCCCCCCTTCTTAATATTAATCCAAATCAATTAACAAGTAATTAAGAAACTGTGCGTTAAATACCACCTTTTCAAATAGGCTTATCATAACTATGGCAACCATTTAAAAACGGGTTGCCATAGTTTTTTATGACAAGCATATCTGGGTTTGTACCCATACACAAATACACCCATACACACACATGTATAACACATAGGCCTACACCCATACACACATGTATAACACATAGGCCTACACCCATACAGACATACTCATAACCACGATGTTGCATACACACACCTACACAGATGCACATACATGCTCACATACACAAGAATAGACACACACACACACACACACACACACACACACACACACACTAACTATAATATGAATGTGGTGTTAAAGGTCCGACACATACACACAAATGCACCTCTGGACACCTGCCCTGATACATATACCGTGCAAGAGTACTTAGTAACTCATAGCTATAGCAACCAATAAATTTAACGAGTACATTACCCCCTCACGATTGAATGGAATAGAAGGTTTTAATAATGGAGTGGTGCAACATTACTGTATATGTGGGATGCGCGCTACATATGGTTGTCCTTTAGTTTAATGGCCCCCCCCCTTCTTAATATTAATCCAAATCAATTAACAAGTAATTAACAAACTGCTTGTTAATTGCTTGTTAATTGATTTGGATTAATATTAAGAAAGGGGGCCACTAAACTAAATGATAACCCTACAAATATGATTCTTACAGACCTTATTCATATACAATTTATCTGGACTATAGTACATTTGGTACAATTGCACATGTCACGATGTACTTATTCATGATTAGTGACATTCTGTGTTATAGGATATTTATATACTTGTGAACGGTGTGATGAAAGCTTCGAGTATGCAAGCGCTCTCAAACGGCATTTTCTAACATACAAGCCACGGTGCATTTATGGAAGAAAAAAATCTTTGGGATCATAATTATGAGGTTTGTTGAATATTTTTAGTTACTATTTTGTATTATTATTTACGTAGGATGTTCACACAACTGACAATGATAACGAATCTTCAGTTGGAGACAGTGCATGCACCTACGAACAACAGGAATGTGGTGATGATGAGGATGAACTTGAACAGGAAGTTTGTCATGAAGATGCACCATACAGTTATGACCCTTATATTCTTGGAGTTCTTTGAGGATCTTGAAAGTTCAACCAATGCCAGTTATTATCCATTTCCTCAAAGATATTTGCTCTATATCCTCCACATCCTGTCGTAAGTTTTAAAAGCGAGTGGACGTAATGATTATTTTCTCATCATGGCTATGTAGGGAGAAAAGAATCTTAGTTTTGTGTGGTTCATATTAAAGCAGGTGGGAATTCCTGTTCCTAGCCTTGCCTCTGTAAAGGCCTTTCAGCTACTAAATATTGTAAAACCTGTTCAGGTAGGTACTGTAGAACATATTCTACATTGCATTGCTTAAACTGATTTCCATGTGCTTCAGCATCTTAACTCATTAAGGCTGCCCTTCTATTCAATCCCACTGTCCTCTATCATACATCAGTGCCTTGGTCGAACAGACATATCCCACAGCCTTGTTCGATATCCTGTTCATGGGCACGATACATTCACGTAAGTAAATTTATGTATGTACATATTACTTCATACTACTATACATTTCAGAGAGATTTACCATGGCAGCGCTTGGTCAATCGACTCTCGCTTCTTCGCACCAATGGTTAAACTATTAGATGGAACATCTGTTTTTTGAGGGATTGTGTGTATTTCAATCGACCTGAATTAGAGTGATGGAGTTGTGGTCAAATTATTCCAACAGGTTATGCAAGTTATTTAGACCCTGTATATGATATATTACCTCCCACAGCCTTGTTCACGTGATGTCTTTGCTGAAATCGAGACACTTCTTGACCTTACTCAATTCAAGGTTATGGTACCAAGCACTGAAGTTGTACATCTTTCTGGCAGTCTAATTCTTTATGACAGAATAAGTGTGCCAGCAAACCAGATAATTTGCCTAGTACCATCAGGTTCAGGCTTTGCAAGAATGGATATACAAGTATAATTATTAAAGGTGCTTAACCTTCTCTTTAAAGGAAATGACAGATGACTTGACTCCACATAATTTGAAAACAAAGGCAGCTGGAAAGAGGGTGGTCATGATGCCCCTTGTTGTGTTCAGTGATGACACAAGCGGTAACCGCTCATAGAAGTGGCACAAGTTTGAGTTGTGGTACCTCCAACTTGCTGGCCTTCAACATCACAAGAATGCGAGACTTGAGAACATACACTTTGTTTGCTGCTCCGACAGTGTTTCACCCCTTGACCTCAGTGGCCCTATTGCAAAAGAACTCACATTGCTGGAGACTGAGGGAATACTTGTCTTCGATAAGTTGTACCAAGAAGTTGTGCTGGTAATTGCTCCACTGATGTTTATAGTTTGCGACAATCTCAGAGCTTCAGAGTTGCTGAATCATGCTATAAAATATTGCCGTATTTGCATGGTAAGTTACTTTCATTTTCTTTCAAATGTGGCTACAAAATTTGTTGTCTCTTTAGACCAGTAGAACACAAAATCCAGACACTGTGGGTGAACTGCGCACCAGAGAAGCTCCATATTCAAGCAGTCAAATCTAAGACAACTGAGCAGGACAAGGTGGAGCTGAGGAAGGAAGTTGGTATAAAAGAAGTCGACAATCCTTTGCTATTCATCCCTGCTGACGTATATCAGTAAGGATATGCATTTAGAGTGGCATACCATTTTCTTGTTACCTTTTTTTTACCGTTATAGATGCACACCAGTGGAGGTTTTGCATACATTATTTGCTAGGTACCTGCAAACACATCTTTAAGAATGTAATGCCCAAAATGAGTGCAGATAAGAAGTGAAATCCTGGCTCGCATTAAAGCGTTCAGTACATCTGGGTTTACTAAAAAGATGTATGGTAACGTTTACCATGCAGACCCACTACTCGCGTAGCGGTGATGCCGCAGCTGCGATGTGGGTCTGGGTACGAGACTATAACCACTGCTATCTTCAGCACACCAGGAAAGAATATCAAAAGAGCAGTTTCCATAGTACATGATTGTGATACAAGCTGTTGCTTTAAGCGGACAGAGACACTGGAATACTCGAACGTCAAGAAACTGCAGTCAAAACTTGTATTTGAACATGACTGGTGCAACACATCTTACTGTTTTAACGTTTATTGTGCGCTTTAAAAATAGAAATTCCATATACAGTAGGGGACTCACGTATGTGGAAAAATCGCACCGCACGTATATGTGGAAAAATAATATGGTTCATCTGGAAGTAAAAGAAACTGTTGGTGATCTTAGCTGACCCTATCGATCGTTACCGAGACCCCACTTAATGCGATTCACTGATTGTACGTCCGTTCACTCGTAAACAACTTCGGAGTGCGCCGGCTATAAATTAGCAATACATGTACGCTTAGCATGCTGTATTCGTTCAATAACCAGGCTGCGACGTAACCAAGAATGCGCTCTATTGATGACATTTCAACCAACTCACATTTCAAAAAGCCATGCATATCAACATCTGCATGAGTACTATAGTGTTTTGAGGTACGTACAACATAAGAGGAGGGTGGGGCTAGGCACTACTAGGAATGACGTATGCATCATCCATTTGCTACCTTCATGCACAAGCGATGATGAGACAATATCGCACGGTTATCAACCATCATTGCACACTCAAATGATACCCCTTTATATGCTAAGGCCACAAATGGGTGCAGGAACTGAAATATACACACTGCTACTCACTCCTGGGCCGTCCTGGCTTCGATCATTATGGGGTTTGATTGCTTGTTACATGCATGTCCATATATTCACATGGTTTCCGTGCACATTAACTATAGCTACTGCTGCATGAATGCATGCATGATGTATAGATCTAAAAAGGTTAAGTTGTTTGATTGTCATTCCTAGTAGTGCCTAGCCCCACCCTCCTTTTATGTTGTACGTACCTCAAAACACTATAGTACTCATGCAGATGTTGATATGCATGGCTTTTTGAAATGTGAGTTGGTTGAAATGTCATCAATAGAGCGCATTCTTGGTTACGTCGCAGCCTGGTTATTGAACGAATACAGCATGCTAAGCGTACATGTATTGCTGATTTATAGCCGGCGCACTCCGAAGTTGTTTACGAGTGAACGGACGTACAAACAGTGAATCGCATTAAGTGGGGTCGCGGAACGATCGATAGGGTCGGCTAAGATCACCAACAGTTTCTTTTACTTCCAGATGAACCATATTATTTTTCCACATACGTGAGGTGCGATTTTTCCACATACGTGAGTCCCCTACTGTACGGAAAGCACAGCTGTAAAAGTTATGAATGAAATTAACAACTGGGTAAACAATACCATATAAGGGTGGATAACCCTGATGTGATTATTCTGATGCAATTTAACAAGTCTGGTACAAATTGTAGCGATTATCTAGTACAGTCTGCTTGCTATCATAACTTTGTACAGATACTATGTACCAGGTATGACGTCATGCATGATACACATATTGGTTCAATTCGGTTGTGTACAAAAATGTATTATATAATTAGGCGTAGGTCACATACACAACCAAAAGTTTGAACCGAATACGGGCTCGCAAAAATAGCTCCGTAACACCTCCGATGGGCAGAACCACGTTTCTGATACTCCTGCGTGTACAGTCCGCTACGCTCCTGTACATATGAATAAACTAAACATCTCCCAGGCGATGCCGTATTTACCATCCGTAACACCTCCGATCGGCAGCGCTCACGTTACGTACACGTAAATTTTTGGTTGTGTATCCGGTAAAGAAAATTACTTTTGGCTAAAAGTTTTAACGACGGCGAATGGCTTACTCGGACATAGCTTCCAAGCAGTATGGTGGAATAGAAGAGGAAATTCCAGTACCCTGCAATGCGGCCTACCCAAGCGGCTACCATCAGCAGCAGGGACCCATAGGCTATCAGAACCTCCAGTCAGCTTCAGTCCTTCCGGCTACGGTCCCCTCCAGGGAACGGGAGGATCGGGAAGACACCGAAGCGGGTAACACCTCCGTGGAACACCTCAAGGTACGTACAGCAGAATGCCCGTGGTCCTCTTTAGCCATCGTACCTGTATGTGGAAAGGCGTCACGTGAGCCATAGACGGATAGACCTCGTATAAGTGAGGTTAAAATCTCTGGTTTGTTTGAACTAAGCAGAAAACGGGCATTTCGTTTATATTTTCAAGTTCGCCATCACAGGCGCAACGCGTTGCTCTTTATTTTGAAGCGCTGCAAGTGTTCTGTTGCGCTGTTTTGAGCTTTTTTTTTTCTGGAGCGCAGTTTTTTGTGGGATGACGTCCATATAGGGTGTAACGTGACTGAGTGGTGTTTTTTTGTTTTTGTTTTTTTTTTTTTTTGTTTTTTTTTTTTTTTGTTTTTTTTTTTTTGTAACGGCAATGCGCTTCAATAGAATTTTGGATATGGTAATTTTGTGGGACAGTGTAGCCTTTGTTATGTAAATCTGACACTGACTTGTAAGCTCTTGGTTTGTATTTTTGAATCCGCCAAGTGCATTCATGCTCACAAACGAGTATGATCTGTCTCACCATTCATGCAGTGCTGTGTGTTATTTTGTGTTGATCAAAATCACTTTGAATGTGCATGCAAGTGCAATACTGACATGCATGTAACCCCATAGCTAGTCATACAAATATGTGATCCTGGTGTAAGCACATTTTGTGCATGTGTCCATTATAACCCTCTGGCATCTTTTGTTGCAACAACTCATAATACGAACTTGAGAATGAACATTCTTCACACCTGTTTTCAGCCTGCCTTCTTCTTGCCCATACATTGAGGTTGACACCAGCACTCAGATAGCATAAGGGGAGGGGAGAGGGGTGAGGGGGAGGGGTGGGGGCAGCAGCAATGCACAGTACAGATGCCTAGATCAACTAAAACTCCATACACCCAACTCTTTATACTAAACTACATGCGTCCAACCATCTCCAACATCAATCAACAGCTGTTATTGCATCACTTTCACCACCTTACATAACCATTGGCTCGATACACTCTGCTATATTCATATAGAAGCTTATTTTCTGTCTAATTCGTACCTCAAATGACAGAAAAGGTATGTTCTGTGGAACGTGAAATGGTGTGCCCAATCAAATTGCAGTGTTTTCGTGATATCAAAGGTTGCATTCCCAACGTTGATGATTACTCAATCTTCAAACTAAAACCACTCCCACTACTCATTTGTCGTGAATAGAGATGTGGGTGTGCGTCCGAAAGACTTTGTTTCCAGTCAGCCTCCTAAACAGTGCAAGGCAATCAAGGCATGAAAACAATGTTTTCCCTACCGATGGGTAGCGGAAAGTATTTCTTTGTGCTTTGCTGTTTTGCCATGTGCCATTAATGATTACAAGCTTGGTGGTGGAGTGGGCTCTGTAGACATCATCATGTCTCTAGCTTGAAGGCTTTGATCAGGTTGTTGATGTGTGCAGGTGAAAGTATTCTAGTAAAGAAAACGTTGCAGCTTGGTTGCTTCTATGCTGTTGGAGGACCTGCTGTGCGAAGGATAGAGATTAGCTAATATCTATGGTATGAACGATAAAAGCATTCCGATGTCCGGGCCAACAGTTGTTTTTTTTTGTGTGTTGTCAACAAACCAACTGAACCAAGACATTGTGAAGCACACACACACACACACACACACACACACACACACACACACACACACACACACACACACACCAGGTGCTCAGCTTATCACTTTTGATCTAACATTACCACTATGGCTTCTGGTACTAGAACAACTTGTTTTCCAGGCCCACTAGACATAGCATATACATTCCAGGCCCACTAGATGTAGCATATACATTCCAGGCCCACTAGATGTAGCATATACATTCCAGGCCCACTAGACGTAGCATATACATTCCAGGCCCACTAGATGTAGCATATACATTCCAGGCCCACTAGACGTAGCATATACATTCCAGGCCCACTAGATGTAGCATATACATTCCAGGCCCACTAGACGTAGCATATACATTCCAGGCCCACTAGATGTAGCATATACATTCCAGGCCCACTAGACATAGCATATACATTCCAGGCTAGATGTAGCATATACAATAAACTCTGGACAACTAATCACAGCAGGGGGAAAAGTAAAGGTGACTAGTTAACCCTGGAGATATATGAAAACCCAATGCGAAGCAATTGGGGAAAAGACCTACTGACTAGTTAGGCCAGAGTGACTACTTATCCCATAGACTAGTTATCCAGAGTTTACTGTACATTGCTTACGTCAATTGGATCTGGGTACAAGACTAGGTGCAGCAGGGGGGCACAAGACTAGGTGCAGCAGGGGGGCACAAGACTAGGTGCAGCAGGGGGGCACAGAGATTCGCGTGCCATCCGACCTCATATAAGTGAGGTTAAAATCTAAAACTCGCTAGTTTAAGCAGAAAGCAGGCTTTTCATTTTTGTTTTCAAGTTTGCCATTACAGGCGCTATGCATTGCTCTTTATTTTGAAGCGCTGCAAGTGTTGTTGCGCTGTTCTGAGCGTTTTTGCCAAAAAAAAATTCTCAATTTTCTGGAGTGCCGTTTTTTGTAAATAGGTGTTCTTTACTTTCTGAAAATTGCCCTATTTGTTGTGTGCACAGATGTGGTTGGCACACACTAAAGTGAGCCCATTTCCATCCCTGCGTGTATTATCTCAGCATGTACTCCTCCCTTACAGACGTCATTAGCACAGCATCGTAGCATCGATAAAAGAACCAGTCTGGCCACGGTGGAAATGAGAAAGCCCGGGGAGGGTGTGGGAGGGATTGCCCAGCTAGGGGGCTATGGGGCTCCCCCAGGAGTCAACGCTTTTTTGATACGTAAAACTAAAAAAAAACTACACAAAATCTGTGACATATAACACTGTTGCCGTTTGTTTACTGTGGTAACAGCTTTAATGCAAAATGCTCGGTTATGGCAGCTGTCATAGTAGTGCAACCAGCCGCACTTAAAAATACCATGAAAGCCAAGATAATATAGTAGGGGAATACTATAGTAGGGAGATCGGAAGCGGATCACATGTGCTAGAGGACATTCGAGGTAGTCATAATCGCACCTCTGAATTTGTGAAAAGGGGTGGATTTGTTTGGCAAAGGACTTTTCAAATGAATCTGTTAAACAGTACTAAAATGTTACACTAATGTGATCAACGAATAGCTGTATGAATACTGATTTGACTCATGTATTCTTTTTACGTTAGACCGATGCATAGCCATTGTTTTTCCACTTGAAAGTAATAAATGTTTTGCACTGGGTAACCGCTCGTTACCTGATAAAGCTTTAGCCTCGTTTTTGCGCTTTAAATCTCTTACTAACGTAGGGTGGAATAACTGGTTTTAAGTTTCATGAGTAATCCATGCTTGTGTTATATGTGGTTATTGTGACTGCTTATTTTGGCCGGGATGTTTTGCCATCCCGTGTGCACCAAGACCTTCCTTAGTCTGCTTAATAGCACTAGGCCTGAAAAGTGCTTTGGTACACAGGGCATGACTTCAACTTGCGTTGTGCGGCTACTATAACGCTGGAAAGTGACACCAACGTTTGTTAGGCATGTATATGCCAATACAGGCTTCCCATTACCTTTGTTTTCAGGCATGGGTGGATCAAATTTAGACTAGGAAGAACTCTGAAGTATGTGAAAGCCTACAACTCATGGTCTCCATTCCATCTCACTCGTTCCTCAACTTCAATGGCTTTTTTTTTTTCATCAAGGTGTGCTTCAATGGCTTCTACTTAGGATTAAGGGATCAAGATGCTAGTATAGCTCATGTCTACTGTCCTGGAGTGTCATCCCAGGGGGTACCTCTGTCCATCCTGGTGTTCATTTTGTCACCATGCACCAGGCTAGCAGCACATACATGATGTCATGCATTGTTAGTTCTGGGCTGAAGTAGGTAAAGGTGTATTTCATGATGGGACAGCATTTAATTTGAACGTATACCTTCGGGATGACGATCAGGACATTATAGACATTAAAATCATTTTTAGCAGCTGAGCAGAACTGCGAATGCTCACACACATCACATAGACGCTTGCACATGAAATTGGTGTCATTCACATGTTAACCGATTAACGCCGGAATATTTTTTGTTTATCTGCAGTACAGTTGTCCAAAATCAACTAAATGAGGCAGCAGAGGAATTTTTGGTAGCAGGAAAAGGGGTTTCAACAATATTAAATGAAGCCGTGAACATGAATAACTTCTAATTGGTATAATGTTTCAAAGGGTCTGGAAGAATTCTTCTGTAATGGTAAACACATATCTGACGCAGATATGTGTCTCTCGGCGTTAATCGGTTAATAGCCAGCATCAAGCAACCAATAACAGCAAGCATAAGTATGAGAAACGCTCATCATCACATGACATGTATCTACACCTCAGGAGTCCTCTGACAGCCACTCCACCAGTATCTCATGAGTCCTCTGACAGCTACTCCATCCTTCAATATAGTACCTCATGAGTCCTCTGACATGCCACTCCATCCTTCAATATAGTACCTCATGAGTCCTCTGACATGCCACTCCATCCTTCAATATAGTACCTCATGAGTCCTCTGACAGCTACTCCATCCTTCAATATAGTACCTCATGAGTCCTCTGACATGCCACTCCATCCTTCAATATAGTACCTCATGAGTCCTCTGACATGCCACTCCATCCTTCAATATAGTACCTCATGAGTCCTCTGACATGCCACTCCATCCTTCAATATAGTACCTCATGAGTCCTCTGACATGCCACTCCATCCTTCAATATAGTACCTCATGAGTCCTCTGACAGCTACTCCATCCTTCAATATAGTACCTCATGAGTCCTCTGACAGCTACTCCATCCTTCAATATAGTACCTCATGAGTCCTCTGACATGCCACTCCATCCTTCAATATAGTACCTCATGAGTCCTCTGACATGCCACTCCATCCTTCAATATAGTACCTCATGAGTCCTCTGACAGCTACTCCATCCTTCAATATAGTACCTCATGAGTCCTCTGACATGCCACTCCAACCTTCAATATAGTACCTCTTGTAGACTGCATTTCTTTTACAAGCTGCTCATATTTCACTTCAAGTGCACTCAAACAAGCTGCATTATCACTAGCTGACAAGAAACCCCGATCTTTTATGCGAGGATCCTGCACGAGATCTTCTCAACCTTAGTTACAGGATAGATTAAGATGAAGCCTGTCAATCTCCTGGAGTAACACAGTACGAATAGTTTGACACACTTGTAAAGGTCATCTTTAGGGGTAGGAGTGAAGGTGAGTTTGTGCTGAATAGTGCCAATCGAAGGTTCATCTGGGCAATCAACTTGATCATTTTTGAGTACTTCCACAAGGTAAGATATCTCCAACATGCATGAAGCAAGTGTTCAGGCCTTGGCTGTACAGTACAAGACAAATTATTAAGTGCACAGGAAGAGCATAGTCACCTTCAGAGACACCAAATGCGGAGCAGTAAGTACACTAATCATCTGCCATAGAATATCCCGCTCCATTGGTGTCAAAGCTACATGTAGTAGCCTCATGTTTCTGTCAATACTCCTTTTAATGTATGCAGAAATAGATGCCTTCAGTTGAAAGAATCTGGTGGCCATAACGAGCCCACAAGACTACCTGATGTCATTGCATCTCTTGACGTGCAAGTTTGATGCACTCCAATCTGTACCATCCCGTGCTGTATGTGGCTTCTCTATGATCTACTTCAGCAAGAAGGTCATCTAAAAGTTTCTCATACTGCTTTTGGTGTTCACATAGGAAATACTTGGCAATGGAAGAGTGTAAAAAAATGTGCAACAAACTTGGCTACTACCTTCGGTGGTGGTTCATTCGCTCTTGCAAGAAGGAAAAGAAGACAGTTCAAATTTGTGGGCATTATTTAACTTAAAACCACTTAACCTCCAAACCTCTCCAGACATCAGCAATATAGGCACAGAGAATGTCATTTTGAGTGGTCCGCTGCCTCAAAGAGAAGCCAATATAATATAATCAGGAGAAATGTACTGCTGCCGGCACTCAAGTACAACCAAAGTTACCCGTACCAATGTGACATGGGGCACATACACGTGACCTGAGGATCTGCAAGGGTGGTTGCGCAAAAAAACAAACAAAAAAAACCCCGCCATTTAACTGGACTATTGTCTAATACCAGGCTTCACATGAGGCAGAGTTGTGTATAGAGGCAATGGGTCTTTGCTGTAATTCAATCCTCCGCAGCTAGAGTGTTTAGTTGGAAATACAGCACTTGCCAACCATGGTGAAGTTTGCTGCAAACCTGAGCTATTCTGTGGCAACAAACCTGAGCTATTCTGTGGCAACAAACCTGAGCTATTCTGTGGCAACAAACCTGAGCTAATCTGTGGCAACAAACCTGAGCTATTCTGTGGCAACAAACCTGAGCTAATCTGTGGCAACAAACCTGAGCTATTCTGTGGCAACAAACCTGAGCTATTCTGTGGCAACAAACCTGAGCTATTCTGCGATGATGTTTGCAAACCAGAACTGTTTGGTTCCTCAGCTAGTATGTACTATCATACCAATGACAGTCGTAGCCAGCAAGATCCTCAGCCATGTCATCAACAGCCATGCATACATAATGTATTAAAAAGCACACGGATCAGGATATGAGTCTGCATGATACAATCTCATTGCGGATCTTGATCAATTTTTGCCATGAGGCCAAATAATAAGGCATTTGGTCACTTATATCCGTTGCTCAATGATTTTTCATAGTTACCATGGAGTGGTACCAGCATTGAGGCTAGGGACCCAAAGAGTCAGAAGTTTGGAGGATTGCAACTAAAATCTAACCTTGGTCTTAGGAAAAATGATCTGACTTGTGGAGTATGGGGTAAAGTCAAACATAAGCATGGTGTAATAGCACACTCAGTCAAACATAAGCATGGTGTAATAGCACACTCAGTCAAACATAAGCATGGTGTAATAGCACACTCAGTCAAACATAAGCATGGTGTAATAGCACACTCAGTCAAACATAAGCATGGTGTAATAGCACACTCAGTCAAACATAAGCATGGTGTAATAGCACACTCAGTCAAACATAAGCATGGTGTAATAGCACACTCAGTCAAACATAAGCATGGTGTGATAGCACACTCAGTCAAACATAAGCATGGTGTAATAGCACACTCAGTCAAACATAAGCATGGTGTAATAGCACACTCAGTCAAACATAAGCATGGTGTAATAGCACACTCAGTCAAACATAAGCATGGTGTGATAGCACACTCAGTCAAACATAAGCATGGTGTAATAGCACACTCAGTCAAACATAAGCATGGTGTGATAGCACACTCAGTCAAACATAAGCATGGTGTAATAGCACACTCAGTCAAACATAAGCATGGTGTGATAGCACACTCAGTCAAACATAAGCATGGTGTGATAGCACATATGGCATAATACCAGATCACACTTGAAAATTGCCTTGCATGCACTTATGACATATTATAACAATCCATTTATCTGTTACACATAACTGTTTTTTAAATGTTTTTTTAATGTTGTATTGATCCACTCACTACATATACATTAATCCATTGTTTCCAGCTGGACTTTGAAGACTGCTTTCGAGAACACAAAAGCACCAAGCTAGTTGATCCCATTTACAAAGTCTATGGTATCACATACAAGTACATCAAGCTGGCCGTCTACCACCTACTGGTCCTGGTGTTTGGGATTCCCATCGCCATCATCTGGGCCCTGATCAATGCTATCATTGCGTTCACCTGCACTTGGCTCTGGAGCCCAGTCTTGAAGATCGTGGTCCTCTTGATATACGGAATAAGTCCGCTTGTAACAGAAACCGTCCGCGCTTTCATGTCCCCACTAGTGGACATGTCGGCACGCATCTTGAGGCAAATACGGTTGCACGTCACCACTGGTGATAAGTTGACAGAGGCCATCGGTGCCCTTGGACGGAGCAAAGCTGTGTGATCGTTTGATGTTGTGGACATTTATGTTGAACTGTGTTTATGTAATTCGTTGACTTCTCAGATGTGCAGAGGAAGATTGCTTGTTAAGCTTTATTAACTTAAGCTTTACTGCAGTATGTGTGATTAAACAAGTATCATTCAAAAAAAAAAAGCACAATGAAAAAGATTATATTTTGCATATTCTGGCTGGCAATTTAATGACTGTATGCAGCACAGAAGCAATCTCCTGATCCCCTTTTCCTTGCTGTAGAGACCTACATGTCTTCAACACCACACCCACAATCAAATCAATTTGATGTTCATTTAAGCAATATTATGTAATGATGATAGTTCAATGGCTTCCTTTTATAAAGTGATCTCATGGAAAATGTATTGAATCCTGAGAAAGCTTTTACCACAGCGATAGAGTCAAGTGATACTCATAAGTCTTTTCAATCTTGTGAGCGCGAGGTGAAAATGGATGAGGGAGAGGAGTAGTGGAGAGGATTCCAAAGCCAACCAACAAACAAAAACACGTCAAATTAATTATTCATTTCACAGCTTGCTTGCTTCTGTTCCATATGTATAACACTTGACACAGGTGGTAGGGCAAGGCATGGCTCACACACCGCTCTGTTTCGCCCGCTGAGATGGTGTAATTTTGAATTATTGCTGAGTGACACTAGCAAGGCAACAGAAACCCAATCGGTACAGCGTGGTATTTATACTCACACCGGGAAAAATCAATACACTTGTGGGTCTGAACCCGTCTTGGGACAACATAATTTCCTTTTCTTTTCTGTTGTTGTTTTGGGTACTTCCCTTACCGCACCAGTTTATTTTGTTATCTGTATGTACACATCACCACTATGTGTGCTAGGATGTAATTACATTTGATACAGATGGTATTTAACTAAACGGTTCACAGATGCTAGAAATGAAGGCAGACAGATGATAGTCTATTATGTGTGTGAGGTAAGAACTAGAAACTTCAAAATGTCAGACAACGAGATGACACCTTTCACTCTGTGCTGTTCATCAACAACTACCAGTCGGTGCACCTATTTGTGGGGGAGGAGAGAGGAGTAGGGCTTTAATTTGAGACAGGACAGAAGTTCATTGAATCGTATTTGCACCAGTAGTACTCAGGACTACATATGCACCAGTAGTACTCAGGACTACATATGCACCAGTAGTACTCAGGACTACATATGCACCAGTAGTACTCAGGACTACATATGTACCAGTAGTACTCAGGACTACATATGCACCAGTAGTACTCAGGACTACATATGCACCAGTAGTACTCAGGACTACATATGCACCAGTAGTACTCAGGACTACATATGCACTGGTCAGCAGTACTCAGGACTACATATGCACCAGTAGTACTCAGGACTACATATGCACCGGCAGTACTCAGGACTACATATGCACCAGTAGTACTCAGGACTACATATATGCACCAGTAGTACTCAGGACTACATATGCACCGGCAGTACTCAGGACTACATATGCACCGGCAGTACTCAGGACTACATATATGCACTGGTCAGCAGTACTCAGGACTACATATATGCACTGGTCAGCAGTACTCAGGACTACATATGCACTGGTCAGCAGTACTCAGGACTACATATGCACCGGCAGTACTCAGGACTACATATGCACCGGCAGTACTCAGGGCTACATATGCACCAGTTGTACTCAGGACTACATATTGACTATGATTTGCAAGGCAAAGCATCTCTTTATGCTTACCACCCTGTGTCGTAAACACTTCCTTATACCAGGGGTGTCCATGAATGAACAGGACTGGTTATAGCTTTGTATTGAAGTCAGTTAGTTGATTTAGATGGCTCTGATTCAGCAAATAGTACAGGTGCAAACATCTTTATATTAAGTTGAGTACCTAAATTCAAATATTGATAAATCAAATTTATCAAGGCCCTCTATAATAATCACTATTCAAGTTAGCGCTTAATAATATTTGATTTTATAAACTACTTTTAATTAGCCTGAGGTCAATTTATCTGGTTTGGGTTCATTAATTTTCAAGTTACTAATTTTATTAAAGTTAAATATCATTTTAATGTTAATGGCTAATTAAGTCTAATTAATTGTTTATAAATGGCAATTACACTCATTCCTTAATTAGAGAAACATAAATTAATCACTGATCATCAAATTAATTAACTTCAATAGTGCGTTATTAAATTACAAAGTCTCTTGATTGTGTGAGGATTATCAAGTTTGTTTTGCTGATTTGAATTTTTTAATAACAAAAATGTAGCAATTGATTGACATTATTATAGTTTTGGACTTTATTGTCTATTAATAAATAATAACCATAATATAGGCTGTCACACATTATTAGTTCATGCTAATTAACATTGTTGTTGATTTTAGTTAATATTAAAGGCACTAAACTCTGCTTGCACTATTATTATTTGCCCGACCTTTTATTATTATGGAGTTATAACTATTAAAACCTGTCATGTTCATTTCTGAACACCTTTATATAGAGAGGACATTGCTGCACTTAGGGTACTAAATATTACACGCAGGTTATGGTAATCTGTTATGGTAATGAGTGTTAGTGCTTGAACTGTTATATCGGAGAAGTAGAAATTCTCAATCCCAACTAAAGGAAGTATGACGACGATCCTTATCTCTTACCTTTGTTGCTACTATTCTTCTCAAGATGGTATAGAAAGACTCAGATGGCATGCAGGTGTGTACTCCTTCAAACCCCTACGACCAAGGAAGGTTAATGGCTACATGTTAAAATTAATGTTCTGAATAATGCTCACCTGAGCCCTATGCTGTAATGCTTCTTTGAGTGTCACATCCAGGTTTCCATATGTTCGTTCAACAGCCAGGTTCTCAAGAATAAAGCAGAGAGGTTATTGAATATCTAATGCTTATAATTTTAATATAAAAATGAACTCTCTTATGTCTGCATTTCCTTTAACCCTATAGTGCCTCAGCCCCAATTAAAGCCCACTTTAACCCTTTGACTTACAATGACATCATACTTGGCATATATGTCTACCACTTTGCCTGCAAATGGTGCAAAAGAAAGAAAAAACCAGTTGCATTACCCTGACAACTGCACATCCCCTTTACCTGAGGCATCCACTATGGGCAAAGCAGAGACTCTCTTCTCATGGAACATGTTAAGAGCGACGATGATTGGAGTGTCTGGTGATGCGGTGGCTATGTTGGCATATGTGCCAATACCCAACTCTTCCAAAGTCGAGTGCACAAACGAAGGTTGGTTAGGTTCTGTGCTCATTACCTGCAACCAATGCACACACACAAGTGAAGGCTGGCTAAGTTCCAGTCTCATCTACACACACAGCTCATGAAATACATTGGCTAGGCTCCAGTCTAATGTACACACACAGCTCATGAAATACATTGGCTAGGCTCCAGTCTAATGTACACACACAGCTCACGAAATACATTGGCTAGGCTCCAGTCTAATGTACACACTGTGCAGATAAACTGAAGGGTATTTGAATGCGATAATTTTTAACTATCCACTGAGCAGTCATGTGAGAAAGAAGTGGCAGGGGAGGACACACACACAGACACACACACACACACAGACACACACATACACACACACACACACACACACACACAGGCTGGCAGGATATGATGTAGATCTGCAATGTGCTCTTTGCAAACACACACACACACATGCGCACATCACATGTCTGGATGTGCCCTTCTATACACAACCTGGCTGTACACTGCAAGACAGACACAGTTATACCGTGTTATGACCATTGAGATAAGTGTACATTAGTTTCCACAGAATTTGGCATAACACTGCTATAACTACCCCAATCTGATATGGTTCATGTACAAACTATCGTATAACTCTTGTATAACTAACCCAGCTGTAACTAAGTTATCACTAAGTTGTTCAGTTATACTTTTCCTGCTGTGGTACACACAGATGTGCCCTTCAACCTGGTTGTACACACAGATGTGCCCTTCAACCTGGTTGTACACGCAGATGTGCCCTTCAGCCTAGCTGTTACACTCAGATGTGCCCTCAGCCTGGCTGTTACACACAGATGTGCCCTTCAGCCTAGCTGTTACACACAGATGTGCCCTTCAGCCTAGCTGTTACACACAGATGTGCTCACCTCACTGTAGAGGAATCGTAGCAGACGCTTATGGGTTAGTATGTAAATGGCATTGCCTGTCTTGGAGTCGATCACGGGCAATCGATGGATCTTGTGTTCTACAAGCATCTTGGCTGCTTCGTACAAGCTGGGGAAGAGGAAACAGGGCTGTGAGTTGGGCCAGAGAGACCACACCCCTGACCACACCTCTGCATGGGGTCGATGCGTATGAGATTGGCGTTGAGACTTGCCACCTTCTGTTCTGAGTCCCTCCACATGCGAATGGTCTGGTTCTCCAGTTCATCCATCCCGGCCTAAGAGGTGAGGACGAAAGGATGAGGGAGGAGGGAGGGATGGGAGGGAGAGATGGGAGGGAGGGATGGGAGAGAGGGATGGGAGGGAGGCATGAGAGGGAGGGAGGCATGAGAGGGAGGATGGGAGGGAGGGATGGGAGGGAGGGATGGATGGGAGGGAGGAATGGGAGGGAGGAAGGAGGACTGAGATACACACTATTGGGGACTTGTAGTGGTGTCTCAGGATGTTAATGAAGTCGGTGATAGTTAACATGCCTGGTGGAGAAGGGAGAAGACAAATGTGGTGGTGAAGGAAGAGGGGAAAACATACAAAGCCACATCGCCACACATCACATACCAACAAATCCTTGTTTTGTGCTCTCCCATAGCGGGGCTGCCCTGATCTCTGAGTGATGATGGAAGGGAAGATGGGAGGGAAAGATGGGAGGGAGATGGGAGGGAAGATGGGAGGGGAGATGGGAGGGAAGAAGGAGGGAAGATGGGAGGGGGACGGTGGGAGGAAAGAAGGGAGGGAGATGGGAGGGGAGATGGGAGGGAGATGGGAGGGGAGATGGGAAGATGGGCGAGGTGGAGATGGGAAGGAGAGATGGGAGGGAAGATGGGAGGGGAGATGGGAGGGAAGATGGGAGGGAAGATGGGAGGGGAGGTGGGAGGAAAGAAGGGAGGGGAGATGGGAGGGGAGATGGGAGGGGAGATGGGAGGGGAGATGGGAGATGGGAGAGGGAGACTGGAGGGAGGAAGATGGGAGGAAGATGGGAGGGAAATGGGAGGGGAGATGGGAGGGAATGATGGCGAGGGGAAATGGGAGGGAGATGGGAGGGGAGATGGGAGGGGAGATGGGAAGGGAGATGGGAGGGAAGATGGGGAGGGGAGATGGGAGGGGAGATGGGAGGGGAGATGGGAGGGAAGATGGAAGGGAAGATGGGAGGGGAGATGGGAGGGAGATGGGAGGGGAAATGGGGGGGAGATGGGAGGGGAGATGGGAGGGGAGATGGGAAGGGAGATGGGAGGGAAGATGGGAGGGGAGATGGGAGGGGAGATGGGAGGGGAGATGGGAGGGGAGATGGGAGGGAAGATGGAAGGGAAGATGGGAGGGGAGATGGGAGGGAAGATGGGAGGGGTAATGGGAGGGGGGAGGGGGAGATGGGAGGGAAGATTGGAGGAAAGTATATAAAATAAATGGAGACAAGAGTGTTCCTACCATTTGCGACCAAGGCGAAGAATGCTTTCTTCACCTGTACCAGAGAAATGAGATGCAGGATGGGTGGGGGGGGGGGGGGGGGGGGGGGGGGGGGGAGGAGCAATGGAATACATTACAGAGAACAGTCACTACAGAATGAAGAGAGTAAGAAGTTGCAACACTGGTTACCTTGAGATTGGTATCAAGTACCACAATCTTGGTACTGGTTGGGATGAGGTCATAGCAAGTGCGTGACTTGAGGGTTCCTGAATACAGCTCATCCCCCAGATCTGGTGACATAGGAGAAGGAAGAAAGCAGGCATGAGGTTGACCAGCACTGGGTGTATAGTGGTCACACCTTCATCTTCAAGGTCAGCTGTGCGGATCACAAATGGGTCACTCTCCATACTTCCAGCTAACTGTGGAGTGGAATCCAGCATTACAGGGTTTTGTAAATGGATTGATGGAAATACAAAACTAGACCTACACTTACATTGGTACCACACTCACATTGGACACACAAGTACCTACACTGATGTTGGACACACAAGTACCTGCACTGATGTTGGACACACAAGTACCTACACTGATGTTGGACACACAAGTACCTGCACTGATGTTGGACACACAAGTACCTACACTGATGTTGGACACACAAGTACCTACACTGATGTTGGACACACAAGTACCTACACTTATATTGGACACACAAGTACCTACACTTATGATGGACACACAGTACCTACACTGATGTTGGACACACAAATACCTACACTGATGTTGGACACACAAATACCTACACTGATGTTGGACACACAAATACCTACACTGATGTTAAACACACAAGTACCTGCACTGATGTTGAACACACAAGTACCTACACTGATGTTGGACACACAAGTACCTACACTTATGTTGGACACACAAGTACCTACACTGATGTTGGACACACAAGTACCTGCACTGATGTTGAACACACAAGTACCTGCACTGATGTTGAACACACAAGTACCTACACTGATGTTGGACACACAAGTACCTACACTTATGTTGGACATAATGGAGGGTCGCTTGTCTTCCACTCCTGGGATAGCCAAGTATTCAGCAGGCTTCTCCACAGGAACTGTTCCTGTGACCAGTGCAGACAGCTCCATACAGAACACGTTTGGAGGCGTGTCATCAAATACCCCCTCCTCTCCGTAGTCCATAGGCTTCTGCACACCACCAGGCAACAATGGCGCATACGATTCCATCTGCCTCCCTGCTTGCTCTATTGAAACAGCCTTGGTTGACTTTGCCGCCACGGAAACAGAAGAGGAATTTGACCTCTCCGGCGCGAGTTTTTGTGGTGGTACTGTGATGACATCAGGACCTGGAGCGTTGCGACTGCCAGGGAGCTCACAAGGCTGTGTGGCCTCTGGAATGTCTCTCTTCCCATGGGGTACAAAGCCATAGTGTACGATCCCCCCGGGGATCAGGGTGGTTGGGGCAGGGTTCCCCGCCGTCACCTTCCTGCCAGAGACCGTAGGAGAACCAACGTGCTTGGGTGGCAGCTGGCTCTCCAGTTGACCCTGGACCTTGGGTGGCAGCTGGCTCTCCAGTTGACCCTGGACCTTGGGTGGCAGCTGGCTCTCCAGTTGACCCTGGACCTTGGGTGGCAGCTGGCTCTCCAGTTGACCCTGGACCTTTTGCACTGCTTGAGGCCTGGGCGGGGCGGAAGGGGTATACGGTGTGCCGTCCCCGCTCACTTCGGCCGGCCACTCCCACATCATGTCGGCGGTCATGGCCTGCATGTAGCTACCACCTTTGGCCTCCGTCTTTGTCGTCGGCTGACGCTGCGTAGGTGGGGCGCTGGCCGAAGCCAGCTTGTCTTCCGAGGTGACGGCTGTGCTAAGCATCTTTTCGCTGCTTAGAAGTGGAAAAGCTACATTGAGCGAGTCGTCGCTCTAAGGTAAACAAAACCGATTAGAACAGGACAACAATGCCAGCAATAGTAAACAAGTGCTACACTCTACGCCTCCCCTCCTTCCTAAAAATTTCTGTCCAGGAGTTAAAAGGTAGTGTGCACTTCAGATTAGTTGCTCATTCCTACAATGCAAGACTTCCCAGTTACCAATTAACCATTACTTCCCTACCGTATCCCTGCTGCTGTCTTCGCTTCGCCTTGCCATGTTTCAGATGTAATAATTTTAATTGTCAGTAAGTGTCAAAGGTCATGTCACCACTCCCACATTATTGTTAACCACTCCCACATTCTTGGTTATTAAATCGGGTTATTGTCCAATATCGTTGTGGTTTCCTAAGGGGAATTCTCAGGGATTTTACCCAGATATTATATCATGCGCTTTGCAGTGCACATAAATCGTGCGAGCATTAATTCTGTACATTTATTACGGCTGAGGCGTCGTGCATCGCTGTCTGAAGGTGAGCGGCAGCACTGAGCGGTTATATTTGTAGTTGATGATGAAGCTGAAGTCCTTTATTTATATCCATTGTGATACAGCTGGCTTGCATTAAACAGAAGAGTTCCTTTTTTGAACATATCTTTTTGGATGCATCTGAATCAGCTTGTGCACTTTGGAGCGTTTTGTAGCATCAAGACTTTGTGGCTACTGAAAGGAGATTAGGGTATGTAAAAATGGACTGTCTGGGTTACAGCATACCTCATGTGTGCCAAACTATTCAAAGTGTGAACAAACAGATGTCCAGCAGCACACCTGTGCATGTTGCGTACACATATGTTGCTGGTTTATCTGTGGTAAATGGTTTGTGTGTGGAGTGTGTGTTTGTGTGTGTGGTGTGGTGCAGTTGTGTGTATGTGTGTTATGTGCATGTGTATAGTGTTGTGTGGACCTGTGCCTAGCTGTCCTGGTCTTGTTTGAAGCATGGACAAGAAACTATAATTGTAGGTCACGTGATGGGGGAGGGGTAACAGTTTATAGTTGAAGGGGGAGTGGGTAGGACTGTGGTCTGACACATGTGTTTCTGAGATAGATGTAGTTTGCCCATATAAGGTAAGGGCCAATACTATCAGTTTTCCCATATAAGGTAAGGGCCAATATTATCAGTTGTATCAACAGAGCTTTGCAGTGTTTATTGCACATGATTGAGAATGTTAGTAAATTGTAACATATGATATGTACTCAGGGTTTCTAACTGGGGTTTTTTGTCCCATACTAATGGGTAAATCACAGACCTCTCCCAGAACCCCAAACTTACTGTCATTCACTGACCACCACCACCACCACCACACACCAGCAAAAAGCTATGTCTTTTTCTTTCTTTGTAAATTTCTTTCTTTGTAAACAGATTGTTATCAGGAATAAGCTCTGTGCTCAAAAATGTGAAAAGGGGCCCATGTGAAATGCGATACCTTTCCCTCACAGAGCACTCAATGCAGTTTCTCATAGCATGTCTCCTACTTTGGTGCAAAGGAATGTAGGCTTTGCTAACAGTGTGTGATTCCATGCAACTACCCATAGAGCTCTGGATGCACACACACACACATACACGTCACACACACACATACACATCACACACACACTTACACACACACAGAAGTACAGACACATACAGAAGTACACACAAACACAGAAGCACACACATCACACACACATTACACACACATCACACACTTACACATACATGCATACACACTGCACACACACAGAAGTACACACACATACATACAGAAGTACACACAAATGTACACACAGAAGCACACACACATCACACATACACACATACACACTTGCACACACATAGTACACACAAACATACACACAGAAGCACACACACATCACACATACACACACATACACATACACATACACATACACATACACATACACACTTGCATACATAAACATACAAACCTGCAGTATGGCATGTGCCAAAGATGGTGCTTTATGATAACTGCAAACCACAACACTGAGTGGTCTTGATGATGAAACCAGTAAATTAAACAAAACATGGTCATAATTGTTTGTAAAACATTGGCTTCATGCTAAGATCTGTCCTCCCATAATGACATGGACCCAGACTAAGGCAAGATGGGGCCATCCACTTAAGAACTACACACACCCATGTAGTCATGGCAGTTATGCCTGTAAAAACACAGCTATTTAGGAAGACATGTTATCCAGGGCTGCAAGGGCAGGTGTGGTGTCTTGAGGCAAGGGCAGGTGTGGTGTCTTGAGGCAAGGGCAGGTGTGGTGTCTTGAGGCAAGGGCAGGTGTGGTGTCTTGAGGCAAGGACAGGTGTGGTGTCTTGAGGCAAGGGCAGGTGTGGTGTCTTGAATGAAGCAAGGGCAGGTGTGGTGTCTTTAATGAAGCAAGGGCAGGTGTGGTGTCTTGAATGAAGCAAGGGCAGGTGTCGTGTCATGAGGCAAGGGCAGGTGTGGTGTCTTGAATGAAGCAAGGGCAGGTGTGGTGTCTTGAATGAAGCAAGGGCAGGTGTGGTGTCTTGAATGAGGCAAGGGCAGGTGTGGTGTCTTGAATGAAGCAAGGACAGGTGTGGTGTCTTGAGGCAAGGGCAGGTGTGGGTGTCTTGACAGGTGTGGTGTCTTGAATGGAGCAAGGGCAGGTGTCGTGTCTTGAATAGAACAAGAACAGGTGTGGGGTCTTGAGGCAAGTGCAGGTGTGGTGTCTTGAATGAAGCAAGGGCAGGTGTGGTGTCTTGAGGCAAGGACAGGTGTGGTGTCTTGAGGCAAGGGCAGGTGCGGTGTCTTGAATGGAGCAAGGGCAGGTGTGGTGTCTTGAGGCAAGGGCAGACCTGTGTCGTGTCTTGAGGCAAGGACAGGTGTTGTGTCTTGAGGCAAGGACAGGTGTGGTGTCTTGAGGCAAGGGCAGGTGTGGTGTCTTGAATGGAGCAAGGGCAGGTGTGGTGTCTTGAGGCAAGGACAGGTGTGGTGTCTTGAATGAAGCAAGGGCAGGTGTGGTGTCTTGAAGCAAGGACAGGTGTGGTGTCTTGAATGGAGCAAGGGCAGGTGTGGTGTCTTGAATGAAGCAAGGGCAGGTGTGGTGTCTTGAGGCAAGGACAGGTGTGGTGTCTTGAATGGAGCAAGGGCAGGTGTGGTGTCTTGAGGCAAGGGCAGGTGTGGTGTCTTGAGGCAAGGGCAGGTGTGGTGTCTTGAAGCAAGGGCAGGTGTGGTGTCTTGAAGCAAGGGCAGGTGTGGTGTCTTGAAGCAAGGGCAGGTGTGGTGTCTTGAGGCAAGGACAGGTGTGGTGTCTTGAGGCAAGGGCAGGTGTGGTGTCTTGAGGCAAGGGCAGGTGTGGGTGTCTTGACAGGTGTGGTGTCTTGAATGGAGCAAGGGCAGGTGTCGTGTCTTGAATAGAGCAAGAACAGGTGTGGTGTCTTGAATGAAGCAAGGGCAGGTGTGGTGTCTTGAATGGAGCAAGGGCAGGTGTGGTGTCTTGAGGCAAGGACAGGTGTGGTGTCTTGAGGCAAGGACAGATGTGGTGTCTTGAATGGAGCAAGGGCAGGTGTGGTGTCTTGAGGCAAGGGCAGGTGTGGTGTCTTGAGGCAAGGACAGGTGTGGTGTCTTGAGGCAAGGACAGGTGTGGTGTCTTGAATGGAGCAAGGGCAGGTGTGGTGTCTTGAGGCAAGGACAGGTGTGGTGTCTTGAATGGAGCAAGGGCAGGTGTGGTGTCTTGAGGCAAGGGCAGGTGTGGTGTCTTGAATGGAGCAAGGGCAGGTGTGGTGTCTTGAGGCAAGGGCAGGTGTGGTGTCTTGAGGCAAGGACAGGTGTCGTGTCATGAGGCAAGGACAGGTGTGGTGTCTTGAGGCAAGGGCAGGTGTGGTGTCTTGAGGCAAGGGCAGGTGTGGTGTCTTGAGGCAAGGGCAGGTGTGGTGTCTTGAGGCAAGGGCAGGTGTGGTGTCTTGAATGAAGCAAGGGCAGGTGTCGTGTCTTGAGGCAAGGGCAGGTGTGGTGTCTTGAATGGAGCAAGGACAGGTGTGGTGTCTTGAGGCAAGGGCAGGTGTGGTGTCTTGACAGGTGTGGTGTCTTGAATGGAGCAAGGGCAGGTGTCGTGTCTTGAATAGAGCAAGAACAGGTGTGGTGTCTTGAGGCAAGGGCAGGTGTGGTGTCTTGAGTGAAGCAAGGGCAGGTGTGGTGTCTTGAATGGAGCAAGGGCAGGTGTGGTGTCTTGAGGCAAGGGCAGGTGTGGTGTCTTGAATGGAGCAAGGGCAGGTGTGGTGTCTTGAATGAAGCAAGGGCAGGTGTGGTGTCTTGAATGGAGCAAGGGCAGGTGTGGTGTCTTGAGGCAAGGGCAGGTGTGGTGTCTTGAGGCAAGGGCAGGTGTGGTGTCTTGAGGCAAGGGCAGGTGTGGTGTCTTGAGGCAAGGACAGGTGTGGTGTCTTGAATGGAGCAAGAACAGGTGTGGTGTCTTGAGGCAAGGGCAGGTGTGGTGTCTTGAGGCAAGGACAGGTGTGGTGTCTTGAATGGAGCAAGAACAGGTGTGGTGTCTTGAGGCAAGGGCAGGTGTGGTGTCTTGAGGCAAGGACAGGTGTGGTGTCTTGAGGCAAGGACAGATGTGGTGTCTTGAGGCAAGGGCAGGTGTGGTGTCTTGAGGCAAGGACAGGTGTGGTGTCTTGATTGGAGCAAGGGCAGGTGTGGTGTCTTGAGGCAAGGACAGGTGTGGTGTCTTGAATGGAGCAAGGGCAGGTGTGGTGTCTTGAGGCAAGGACAGGTGTGGTGTCTTGAATGAAGCAAGGGCAGGTGTGGTGTCTTGAGGCAAGGCAGGTGTGGTGTCTTGAGGCAAGGGCAGGTGTGGTGTCTTGAGGCAAGGAAGTGTGGTGTCTTGAGGCAAGGAAGGTGTGGTGTCTTGAGGCAAGGGCAGGTGTGGTGTCTTGAATGAAGCAAGGGCGGGTCGTGTCTTGAGGCAAGGGCAGGTGTCGTGTCTTGAATGGAGCAAGGGCAGGTGTGGTGTCTTGAGGCAAGGACAGGTGTGGTGTCTTGAGGCAAGGGCAGGGTGTGTGTCTGAGGCAAGGGCAGGTGTGGTGTCTTGAGGCAAGGGCAGGTGTGGGTGTCTTGACAGGTGTGGTGTTGAATGGAGCAAGGGCAGGTGTCGTGTCTTGAATAGAGCAAGAACAGGTGTGGTGTCTGAATGAAGCAAGGGCAGGTGTGGTGTCTTGAATGGAGCAAGGGCAGGTGTGGTGTCTTGAGGCAAGGGCAGGTGTGGTGTCTTGAGGCAAGGGCAGGTGTGGTGTCTTGAGGCAAGGGCAGGTGTGGTGTCTTGAGGCAAGGACAGGTGTGGTGTCTTGAATGGAGCAAGAACAGGTGTGTGTCTTGAGGCAAGGGCAGGTGTGGTGTCTTGAGGCAAGGACAGGTGTGGTGTCTTGAGGCAAGGACAGGTGTGATGTCTTGAGGCAAGGGCAGGTGTGGTGTCTTGAGGCAAGGACAGGTGTGGTGTCTTGATTGGAGCAAGGGCAGGTGTGGTGTCTTGAGGCAAGGACAGGTGTGGTGTCTTGAATGGAGCAAGGGCAGGTGTGTGTGTCTTGAGGCAAGGACAGGTGTGGTGTCTTGAATGAAGCAAGGGCAGGTGTGGTGTCTTGAGGCAAGGGCAGGTGGGTCTTGAGGCAAGGGCAGACCTGTGTCGTGTCTTGAGGCAAGGACAGGTGTTGTGTCTTGAGGCAAGGACAGGTGTGGTGTCTTGAGGCAAGGCAGGTGTGGTGTCTTGAGGCAAGGACAGGTGTGGTGTCTTGAAGCAAGGGCAGGTGTGGTGTCTTGAATGAAGCAAGGGCAGGTGTCGTGTCTTGAGGCAAGGGCAGGTGTGGTGTCTTGAGGCAAGGGCAGGTGTGGTGTCTTGAAGCAAGGGCAGGTGTGGTGTCTTGAAGCAAGGGCAGGTGTGGTGTCTTGAAGCAAGGGCAGGTGTCGTGTCTTGAATAGAGCAAGAACAGGTGTGGTGTCTTGAGGCAAGGACAGGTGTGGTGTCTTGAATGGAGCAAGGGCAGGTGTGGTGTCTTGAGGCAAGACCTACACCAACCTTTTGGTTTGGCCAGCCCTGACTTGCACATCATGAAACCAGAGGGCGTGGGGAGCAACCAACGTTATTCACAGTGGCAGTTTTTTACTTTAAAGGGGGTGGAGCCTGGGCATCATGGAGAAGGTGCAACCTAAACTTTATGGAGGGGGTGTGGCTAGCCAGGTCAGCAGATGTTCTTGGCCAGGTGTTTCAAGACCACACCCCTAGAAAAAATACAGTGAGGAAAGAGTGTGAGGTCAGATGGAGATGGACCTTCTCTCATGTCCAGGTCACACCCAAGGCTTTTGACCCAGCCTCCATCTGTGGTTCCTCCATCACAAGGAGCGGGACGAAGCTGCATGATGTGACCAGCATGTGACTAACATGTGACCAGCATGTGACCAAGATGTGACCAGCATGTGACCAACATGTGACCAGCATGTGACTAACATGCATCATAAGTTGTTGTCCCTGCTCATATCTGGAGACAAAGGGATGGTGTAAGTACTACATACATGTTACAACACCTGCAGTGCTCCAGATGAAGAGACGAAAGGTGAGCACTACCGTGATCCAGTGTCTTCGCTTTTGAACGAGGTGATTGATAAATTCAGGGGCAGCATATTTGTGTTGAACACTGCAGACACTGGTAATACAAATACCATCACACATATAAATTTGTAGTGATGATGATTCCACACACAGAAATGACGAGCAGGAGCGGCAGACCAGTTGTACAGCACAGAGTGGATGATGTCACCAAAGCTGGTGAGAAGCAGTTCTCTTTCAAAGCCATTAGATAGTGCAAAACAATGTCATCTAGGAAAAGTGTGGCAACTGCTACTATGGATCTAGAAATTGGCAACGAAAACTAACGCACAGAAGAAATCAAGGTACTATTTTAAAGCTAATTTGGCTGGGTAATGTTTGGACGAATCATCTTGAGTTTGCCACAATCAATTTTCCCACACCATACACGTAAATTAAGGTATTTCTTTTTCTTACATGCATAGTCCAAAGTAACCTATTCATAGGAATATAAGGTAACTGATATAATTTCCCCTGTTGTCAGTGGTATAGGTCCCCCCTGTGCCTCTTACTGTGCACATGTGACCAATCCTGTGACTGCTCCAATGCAACTGCCAGTGATCAGGTGACCAATCATGTGACTGCTCCAATGCAACTGCCAGTGATCAGGTGACCAATCATGTGACTGCTCCAATGCAACTGCCATTGATCAGGTGACTGTCATGCATGCACATAATTAAAATGGGACTGTCATTTTCATTTACATGTGACTGTGTTTGAGGTGTGAAACCACACACACATCAATTGAGTGTGTAGTGTGTCATCATGTGAGAGCTATGTGTGCATGTGTGTGTATGTGCATGTGTGTGTATTTGCATGTATGTATGTGTGGTACACAATACTGTATGTTTTATGTGTGTACAGTTAGTTTATGTGTGCATATTCATCACTGAGCTTCTATGTGAAGCAAACAGATAAAAGTCCCAGGTTGTGGTTGTGTACACACATTTTTGTGTACTGCCACCCACCCAATCCATCTGATTCCACCAGTGGCTACATCTGGGGAATCATATTCTGGGTGATCTGATAGTCATCACTGCTTGTTGCCCACATCACCATGACCACAGACTTACAAGTAAACACGCATTTTGGTTTACCAATTACCTTTTCAACACACACACACACACACACACACACACACACACACACACACGAACACATACACACATACACAACTGTGTGTATGTGTATACATGTGTGTGTGTGTGTGTGTGTGTGTGTGTGTGTGTCTGTGTGTAGGAGGTTTGCATTGCATATGTTTCCACTCCTCAACTGAGGCTTAGTGCTAGTAGTTTGAAGTCTGCCTCAATGCCCAGTAACTAACTAACTAACCAACGAGGAGACAAAGCACCCAGCTAACTAGTGTCATTATCTTCAGAAGCTACCTAAAGTGGAAGAAGTGTTTTAGGCTTGAAGCTCCTTATCCCTGATTGTGTCTGGAGTGCCTGTAGGGGGGGGGGGGGGGGGGGGGGGGGGGGGCTGTGTAGACAAGACTGCAGAAGTTGTTTTTGTTTATCATATGACCTGCATGTTGCCTTCTGCCAGTGGTCTCAGGGAACAAAGGGACGTCCTGATGTGCAGCTGCTGATCAGTGTTGCCATGGCAACATCAGGCTTGCTTGTTGGTCGCTGTTTGGGTACATGCGTGGTTCATTCAAATAAGTTACTTTGGAAGAGAGGG
>JABACO010000021.1:7124969-7140113 GCA_013339895.1 Ephydatia muelleri
CACCTCCTCACACCACCCTCCCTCACCTTCCTCCCTATCTCTCCCTCCCTCCTCTCTCACCTCCTCACACCCCCTCCCTCACCTCCCACCTCTCAATCCCAAATAAACAAGCAGCCTGCACAGGGTGTAGGGGTCAGATGACAAACATTACTTTGAGAAGAGGTACTCCATAGAGTGAGCTTTGCTGCCAAGGTTGCGCAGCTCGTTGTGGTCATGGTCTTCAAAAGAATTGACACGAGTATCGAACAGCATCTTGGCGTCAATGCCTCCATGCTTGGGAGGAAACAGATTCAGTTTCTCACCCAGGTCATTCACTACCGACTCCATTTGCCGCTCAACAGCTATAGGAAGGCACGAGACAAAAGTTAAAGCAATGCATGCACTTGAAGGTAAAGGAGAAAGAGAAGGGGAGGAGGAAAAGGAAAAGAAGACATGGGATCGAGGGACAGATTACGATTGCCCAACATACCAGATATGTGTAGCTCAGAGTCCACAATAGGTTCTAATGGAAGCACTTCTGCAAGGTTGGTCTGGGCCACACACAAACTCTGGAACTGTTCAGACATGGCCAGAAGCACCTCTGCCTGTTGGATAGCTCCCTTCCTCACTACCTCCACCTGGGGGAACAAAAAGCTTAGTTTCTCCGCCAGCACCTAACAAGCCCTCTTTATCTTACATACACACCCCATGTCCACACACACACACACACACACACACACACACACACACACACACACACACACACACACACACACACACACACACACACACACACACACACACACACACACACACACACACACACACACACATGCACACACACATCACACAACACCTGACCTTATAAAGCTCCAATTTTTTGTCTTCTCCTTGATGGACGTTTCAATGTGTTGACAAAGGGTTTGTTGCTATAGCAATGAAAGATTAACAGAATAGTATACGAACACAACCCTCTAATGACATTCTCAATTAATGTAATCATTTTCCTGTTGTTACTGCTCTGTACATAAACAGAACAGCACAGAAGGCCTAACTCATGTTACACACAACAAACTAAATGATAGATGAGATCAAAGTGAGAGACCATTCAGAAAGCATGTGGGAGGAGGTCTTAGGGTATTGAAGATAATTAACCCTCAGATCTGAAAGGTACCATGGCATATGAGCCACAGCCCACACAATGCTTTACCCATAATCCCATATCCTATACTCGTAATTCCATATACTGACTCTCTAGTCCTATATAGTTGACACTACCACAGACCATACTGAAAATTCTGTCTACTGTGCTTCCATATTAGCTGCCATGCTCACCATGCCCAGCTCTAGTGCCCATGCCCAGCTCTAATGCCATGCCCAGCTCTAGTGCCCATGCCCAGCTCTAGTGCCCATGCCCAGCTCTAGTGCCCATGCCCAGCTCTAGTGCCCATGCCCAGCTCTAGTGCCCATGCCCAGCTCTAGTGCCCATGCCCAGCTCTAGTGCCCATGCCCAGCTCTAGTGCCCATGCCCAGCTCTAGTGCCATACTCACCTTGCCCAGCTCTAATGCCATGCCCAGCTCTAGTGCCCATGCCCAGCTCTAGTGCCCATGCCCAGCTCTAGTGCCCATGCCCAGCTCTAGTGCCCATGCCCAGCTCTAGTGCCCACGCCCAGCTCTAATGCCATGCCCAGCTCTAGTGCCATACTCACCATGCCCAGCTCTAGTTCAATGGAGACAATCTGTTCCTGTTTCTTCTTACCAGTCTCCAACTGTATCAAGAGACAATGAGGGGAAGGGTATAGACATAAGATAAGGACACACACACACCCACACACACCACACACACCCCCACACACACACACCCCACACACACACACCCCACACACACACACCCCACACACACACACACACACACACACACACACACACCCCTGCAAGACGGTGGGACATCAAAGACAGTTAAAAGACAGTTAGGTTCTAAGAAAGGAAATCTGATCACAGAGCAAAGCCTTAGAAGGCCCTTGATGAACCTCTGTACACAGGTCCCCACTGGCCCATGATATAATGGTGGTCCCCAGTGGCCCATGATGTAATGGTGGTCCCCAGTGGCCCATGATGTAATGGTGGTCCCCAGTGGTCCATGATGTAATGGTGATGACTCAGCTTAGAACAGCGAGCCCAGACATAGTAAGAACAGTTGAAAGCACATCATTTACTTGTTGCCATGCATCCATTATCACGAGTAGAAAACTAATTTGAGTTATCTCATAACAACAACACATCCAAGAATAACAGTATTGCAAGCACCACTCATAACCCAAAGAGTATAGTACAGGTATACACCTAGCCTATACCCACAGCCTATACACATATATCTGTATACAATTCCTATTGACACATCACGGACAGTTGTATGCATCATAACAACAAGCATGCATGCATATGTGTTATGTGTGTAAATATGTGTGTACATGTGTGGTATGTGTACATGTGTGAGTGCCATGGTGTGTGGTGTGTATGTGGTGTGTACGTGGTATGTATGTGGTGTGTATGTGGTGTGTGCACGTGTCATAAGAGTAAATGAAGTACTTCAAGTGCAATATTTATCCATTTGCACAACAATAACTGAACATGTCATTTCCCTCTTCCCTTCCTTCAACTAGTGAGCACAAACCCATAAAGGATGCATGATCCCATACACACAAACATCACACACACACACACAAACGCACACACACAATGCCCGACACAAAACACCTCACGCACCTGTTTCTGCAGCTTCACTATGTTTGCCTTACAAGCCTCTAGTGCCTTCTTAGCTTCCTCTAGCACCCTCTCATCCTGGTAAATGTTCTTAAATACCTTGGAAAACTCCAGTTGCTGGAAATTAGGTGCAAGACAGCACCTCCATCAGGTATCACATACACACATACATGCATACACACACTACATACACACACACTCACACATATATGCATACACAAACCACATACACACATGTTACATTGGAAGCATACACCCTAGCATGCCCAAACACACACACAGTTCTACCTTCTCTGCAGCCTGCCTCATGATCTCATTCCACACCCATCTGAGCTCTGCGAGGGCACCAAAGAAATGGAAGAGGCACACATTATCCTCGCGCTGTGCCCACTTCAACTGGTGGATGGAGGCTGCAGGGGAGGGAGAGGGCACGCGATGACAGGAGGGTCCTGTTTCTGAACTCCTCCCACGAGACGCACGCGATGCTGAGAATCTATCTTCTCCCATGTGTAAACGATATGCTAAGGAACCTGTAAATAGCCGCTACAATGTGGGCGCCAACACGACAGCTGGAATTCATTTTATGCTCGTTCACACGACAAGCTGTGTCGCTCGAGCCCTTCACAGCGCACAATTTACACATTGTGCGGCAACAGGATGTGTAAGGTGAAGCTGTCAACACAGCCCGTCTCTTCCATAGACCAATGTATACGTTCGCTGCTGTGTATTGTTTAGCGACCCATTAAACGAGAACGCTGGGGGTCACGCATTACAGCCAATAAGGGTGAGCATTGGTTGTTACGTTATAACAAATGCATATACACAGCTACAGCTGCAAGTTGGATGCTAAGTACAATAGTATTGACCATGCAGATTGCACAAACACCTCCACCCTGCGTGCACTAACGAATGGGAGGAGAGAAAAAGAAAGGGGACAACAAAAATTATACGAATGTCAAAATCAAAACCCTGCAGCGTGATATGCAATATACCCACCACGGGTCTTGGCCGCAGCTAGCTTGTTCCAGCTTTCATAAATGCTCTTTTCCTCGAACAGGATTTGTGTAAGCGCCGACTTGCTCTTGAACATTGGATTTCTATACTGACGCTACACTCAGAAAAGTAATACGGAAGGTGTGTCAAGGCTCCCTATGTACGTACTGCCTTTGCGGACGTTGCGGATAATTAGGATATTCCCCTTCCTCTCGTTGCATGCCGATATTTGTAGCTCAAGATGACCCTTAGGAACTAGTGGGCCATGCTTTTGGCACTACCCGTGCACCTTAGGCCTAGCTGTATAAACACGCCGTGCAGTTTTATGGGTATGGGCTTTGAACAGGCGATCTTTGCCGAGAACACGCATATAGGAGCCCACCTGGGTTCGGATCATACATTGTATTCACCGCGAGCATATGTTTGAACAAAGTCATGGTGCAGGTCGCTGGACCGATGAATCGACGTCTGCGTGATAATGATTTACAATGCGTGTCTGACCAAAAACACACACGTGCCGACAGGAAATAGCACCAGCGATGCAACATTAGGAAATGTAAGCAAACATCAATCAGACTCAGGGCCAAGGTAATATACGGAGGTGAGTGAAGTATGACGTACTAGGTATTAGGGGGTGGAGTCAAGTATGACATATACCTCATGACATTCACATGGAAATATAACACTGGTGGATAAAATGAATTCCTAACTATAGCCTTTCATGTGAAACTGAAGAGATAAAATTCTTGGGCATTGAATTTGCATCACAGTTTGGAACTAGGCTTATTGAACAGATGTGCCAAAGGTCTTCCTCCGAGCTCTCCCTCAATGTAGCCAAAGAGGGTGTTGACCACCCTTGGAAGGAACTTGTAGTCTTTGAAGGTGTGGGCCATTGTGTACAACAGAAGTCGATTCATTGCATAGTCCAGGCAGGCCATATTGAATCCCATCAGAAAGCTGTGTGTATGTGTGTGTGTGTGTGTGTGTGTGTGTGTGTGTGTGTGTGTGTGTGTGTGTGTGTGTGTGTGTGTGTGTGTGTGTGTGTGTGATGTAAGGGAAGGGATGAGAGAGTGCAGGTAGGTAGACAATAGATTATAACTATCGTGACATGCTAGCAAATGGCACATCACGCAATAACTATTAGGTACAACCGTCACTGTTTGTGCATGTTGTGTGCGTGTGAGGTCTGTATGCATGCTTATAATATATATTTTTTACACAAACACCTCTGGGATTCTGCATGGTCATTGTATGGTGTGTATACCAATCGCTTACAACAAGGTGTGAAAAGTCTACTGGAATGCACACATGGGATTCTGGATAACAAAAACAGCAATTACCACACCCACCTCTCCTTTGGAAATGCTTTTCTACTGTAGTATTCTAAATGCTGCCGATAGAATTCAACAAGTTCCAACACGGTTTCCTTAGAAGCAGAAGGTGCCAGAGTGAAGGCCAGCAGCTCGGCCAAGTCATGCTGTGGCACGTCTATGCAAGCCAGCTCCCAGTCGTAGATGCACAGGCGTCTTGGATCAGGGTAGGGCACACCCTGTGTGGGGGGTTGTGAGGATGACCCCTCTTGTGGGGCTAGTCTCAAGCAGATGTTCCTGGGGTTGAAGTCATTGTGAGACAAGGTGTGAGGCAGAGGGTCTAGGATGCTCCAGATGGTAGATATATTTTGAATAGCCATATCAACAATGGCTGCCCTACAGGAAGATACATTAGCAGCATTAAAGCAATCTTGTTCAGTGTCCTGTATGTAGGGCTGTGTGGCCCTTATATGGATCTGTTGAGGATGTTGTGATCTCAGAAGTGGGTGGTGCTGGTGAAGTGCGTACAAAAGCAGACAGTGAGCAGGGACTCCCTCACATGACAGTGCATGTGAGCCAGGGACCAGTGCATGTGAGGAGGGACCCCTCACATGACAGTGCATGTGAGCCAGGGACCAGTGCATATGAGGAGGGACCCCTCACATGACAGTGCATGTGAGCCAGGGACCAGTGCATGTGAGGAGGGACCCCTCACATGACAGTGCATGTGAGCCAGGGACCAGTGCATGTGAGGAGGGACCCCTCACATGACAGTGCATGTGAGCCAGGGACCAGTGCATGTGAGGAGGGACCCCTCACATGACAGTGCATGTGAGCCAGGGACCAGTGCATGTGAGGAGGGACCCCTCACATGACAGTGCATGTGAGCCAGGGACCAGTGCATGTGAGGAGGGACCCCTCACATGACAGTGCATGTGAGCCAGGGACCAGTGCATGTGAGGAGGGACCCCTCACATGACAGTGCATGTGAGCCAGGGACCAGTGCATGTGAGGAGGGACCCCTCACATGACAGTGCATGTGAGCCAGGGACCAGTGCATGTGAGGAGGGACCCCTCACATGACAGTGCATGTGAGCCAGGGACCAGTGCATGTGAGGAGGGACCCCTCACATGACAGTGCATGTGAGCCAGGGACCAGTGCATGTGAGGAGGGACCCCTCACATGACAGTGCATGTGAGCCAGGGACCAGTGCATGTGAGGAGGGACCCCTCACATGACAGTGCATGTGAGCCAGGGACCAGTGCATGTGAGCAGGGACTCCCTCACATGACAGTGCATGTGAGCCAGGGACCAGTGCATGTGAGGAGGGACCCCTCACATGACAACACATGCAAGGCAGCAAACACACGTATGTGGTACATGTACCAAAAGTTTGCACCCCATATAAGCAACTAACTAGCCGAACATCAGCCTGTCCCTGTCTTACTGCAAAAACACAACTGTTGCAGACACAGGTGGCTTAGCCATCCAATCAAGCTACAGGCAGCTTAGACCACCAGTCATACCACCAGTCCAGACTACAGTGTTGTGGGTGGGACTGCAGTATACGAAACACATTATTTACTACCAAGACCTAACACAATGAGCGACGAAATCATTACTGTCATACATATAAGGAGAGAATCCATCATAAACAAAGGGATCCCACTTTCTTCAAATATGTTAGTCCACCCCTCTTCCTTCAATCCAGTTCCATGGCAATACTAAGTACTTATACTAAAATCTGCACACACAGATCAATATGCTGATGTAACCAATCTGGCTACTGTTTAGAAAAACCAGCTACCTACCAAATGTACAATTAAACTGACTCAGCCATGACAGAATTAGCAGGGCTAGCTCAGCAATGAACCCCTGCAGGCTAGTATCTGCAGATAATGTTGAACAGCACTGCATGTGTTGTGGTAGCCAACATGGCTAACACAAGTCCTGTTTACCTGCATACTCCCCACAGGAACAACATCAGGCACATCCTCCCCACAGGAACAACATCAGGCACATCCTCCCACAGGCATACATGCACACCATCCCACAGTACACATCCCACAGGCACATCACATCAACTGATAGGTACACATTCCCGCAGGCACATTATCCGATAGGCACACATCCACATGTCAGCACATGTACACGTAGGTGAGGATGTTGAATGCACACGTAGGTGAGGATGTTGAATGCACACGTAGGTGAGGATGTTGAATGCACACGTAGGTGAGGATGTTGAATGTACACGTGTTGAATGTACATGTAGGTGAGGATGTTGAATGTACATGTAGGTGAGGATGTTGAATGTACACGTAGGTGAGGATGTTGAATGTACACGTAGGTGAGGATGTTGAATGTACATGTAGGTGAGGATGTTGAATGTACATGTAGGTGAGGATGTTGAATGTACACGTAGGTGAGGATGTTGAATGTACATGTAGGTGAGGATGTTGAATGTACATGTAGGTGAGGATGTTGAATGTACACGTAGGTGAGGATGTTGAATGTACATGTAGGTGAGGATGTTGAATGTACATGTAGGTGAGGATGTTGAATGCACACGTAGGTGAGGATGTTGAATGTACACGTAGGTGAGGATGTTGAATGTACATGTAGGTGAGGATGTAGGTGAGGATGTTGAATGTACATGTAGGTGAGGATGTTGAATGTACATGTAGGTGAGGATGTTGAATGTACACGTAGGTGAGGATGTTGAATGTACACGTAGGTGAGTATGTAATGTACATGTAGGTGAGGATGTTGAACGTACACGTAGGTGAGGATGTTGAATGCACACGTAGGTGAGGATGTTGAATGCACACGTAGGTGAGGATGTTGAATGCACACGTAGGTGAGGATGTTGAATGCACACGTAGGTGAGGATGTTGAATGTACACGTGTTGAATGTACATGTAGGTGAGGATGTTGAATGTACATGTAGGTGAGGATGTTGAATGTACACGTAGGTGAGTATGTAATGTACATGTAGGTGAGGATGTTGAACGTACACGTAGGTGAGGATGTTGAATGTACACGTAGGTGAGGATGTTGAATGCACACGTAGGTGAGGATGTTGAATGTACACGTAGGTGAGTATGTAATGCACATGTAGGTGAGGATGTTGAATGTACACGTAGGTGAGGATGTTGAATGTACATGTAGGTGAGATGTTGAATGTACACGTAGGTGAGATGTTGAATGTACACGTAGGTGAGGATGTTGAATGTACACGTAGGTGAGGATGTTGAATGTACACGTAGGTGAGGATGTTGAATGTACACGTAGGTGAGGATGTTGAATGTACATGTAGGTGAGGATGTTGAATGCACACGTAGGTGAGGATGTTGAAAGCACACGTAGGTGAGGATGTTGAATGCACACGTAGGTGAGGATGTTGAATGCACACGTAGGTGAGGATGTTGAATGCACACGTAGGTGAGGATGTTGAATGTACACGTGTTGAATGTACATGTAGGTGAGGATGTTGAATGTACATGTAGGTGAGGATGTTGAATGTACACGTAGGTGAGGATGTTGAATGCACACGTAGGTGAGGATGTTGAATGTACACGTAGGTGAGTATGTAATGCACATGTAGGTGAGGATGTTGAATGTACACGTAGGTGAGGATGTTGAATGTACACGTAGGTGAGGATGTGAATGCACATGTAGGTGAGGATGTTGAATGTACATGTAGGTGAGATGTTGAATGTACACGTAGGTGAGATGTTGAATGTACACGTAGGTGAGGATGTTGAATGTACACGTAGGTGAGGATGTTGAATGTACATGTAGGGAGGAGTTGAATGTACACGTAGGTGAGGATGTTGAATGTACATGTAGGTGAGGATGTTGAATGTACCGTAGGTGAGGATGTTGAATGCACACGTAGGTGAGGATGTTGAATGCACACGTAGGTGAGGATGTTGAATGCACACGTAGGTGAGGATGTTGAATGTACACGTAGGTGAGGATGTTGAATGTACACGTAGGTGAGGATGTTGAATGTACACGTAGGTGAGTATGTAATGTACATGTAGGTGAGGATGTTGAACGTACACGTAGGTGAGGATGTTGAATGCACACGTAGGTGAGGATGTTGAATGCACACGTAGGTGAGGATGTTGAATGCACACGTAGTGAGGATGTTGAATGCACACGTAGGTGAGGATGTTGAATGTACACGTGTTGAATGTACATGTAGGTGAGGATGTTGAATGTACATGTAGGTGAGGATGTTGAATGTACACGTAGGTGAGTATGTAATGTACATGTAGGTGAGGATGTTGAACGTACACGTAGGTGAGGATGTTGAATGTACACGTAGGTGAGGATGTTGAATGCACACGTAGGTGAGGATGTTGAATGTACACGTAGGTGAGTATGTAATGCACATGTAGGTGAGGATGTTGAATGTACACGTAGGTGAGGATGTTGAATGTACACGTAGGTGAGGATGTTGAATGCACACGTAGGTGAGGATGTTGAATGTACATGTAGGTGAGATGTTGAATGTACACGTAGGTGAGATGTTGAATGTACACGTAGGTGAGGATGTTGAATGTACACGTAGGTGAGGATGTTGAATGTACATGTAGGTGAGGAGGTTGAATGTACACGTAGGTGAGGATGTTGAATGTACACGTAGGTGAGGATGTTGAATGTACATGTAGGTGAGGATGTTGAATGCACACGTAGGTGAGGATGTTGAATGCACACGTAGGTGAGGATGTTGAATGCACACGTAGGTGAGGATGTTGAATGCACACGTAGGTGAGGATGTTGAATGCACACGTAGGTGAGGATGTTGAATGTACACGTGTTGAATGTACATGTAGGTGAGGATGTTGAATGTACATGTAGGTGAGGATGTTGAATGTACACGTAGGTGAGGATGTTGAATGCACACGTAGGTGAGGATGTTGAATGTACACGTAGGTGAGTATGTAATGCACATGTAGGTGAGGATGTTGAATGTACACGTAGGTGAGGATGTTGAATGTACACGTAGGTGAGGATGTTGAATGCACATGTAGGTGAGGATGTTGAATGTACATGTAGGTGAGATGTTGAATGTACACGTAGGTGAGATGTTGAATGTACACGTAGGTGAGGATGTTGAATGTACACGTAGGTGAGGATGTTGAATGTACATGTAGGTGAGGAGGTTGAATGTACACGTAGGTGAGGATGTTGAATGTACATGTAGGTGAGGATGTTGAATGTACATGTAGGTGAGGATGTTGAATGCACACGTAGGTGAGGATGTTGAATGTACACGTAGGTGAGTATGTAATGCACATGTAGTGAGGATGTTGAATGTACACGTAGGTGAGGATGTTGAATGTACACGTAGGTGAGGATGTTGAATGCACACGTAGGTGAGGATGTTGAATGTACATGTAGGTGAGATGTTGAATGTACACGTAGGTGAGATGTTGAATGTACACGTAGGTGAGGATGTTGAATGTACACGTAGGTGAGGATGTTGAATGTACATGTAGGTGAGGAGGTTGAATGTACACGTAGGTGAGGATGTTGAATGTACACGTAGGTGAGGATGTTGAATTACAGGTGAGGATGTTGAATGCCGTGAAGGTGAGGATGTTGAATGCACACGTAGGTGAGGATGTTGAATGCACACGTAGGTGAGGATGTTGAATGCACACGTAGTGAGGATGTTGAATGCACACGTAGGTGAGGATGTGAATGTACACGTGTTGAATGTACATGTAGGTGAGGATGTTAATGTACATGTAGGTGAGGATGTTGAATGTACACGTAGGTGAGGATGTTGAATGCACACCGTAGGTGAGGATGTTGAATGTACACGTAGGTGAGTATGTTAATGCACATGTAGGTGAGGATGTGAATGTACACGTAGGTGAGGGATGTTGAATGTACACGTAGGTGAGGATGTTGAATGCACATGTAGGTGAGGATGTTGAATGTACATGTAGGTGAGATGTGAATGTACACGTAGGTGAGATGTTGAATGTACACGTAGGTGAGGATGTTGAATGTACACGTAGGTGAGGATGTTGAATGTACATGTAGGTGAGGAGGTTGAATGTACACGTAGGTGAGGATGTTGAATGTACATGTAGGTGAGGATGTTGAATGTACATGTAGGTGAGGATGTTGAATGCACACGTAGGTGAGGATGTTGAATGCACACGTAGGTGAGGATGTTGAATGCACACGTAGGTGAGGATGTTGAATGTACACGTAGGTGAGGATGTTGAATGTACATGTAGGTGAGGATGTTGAATGCACATGTAGGTGAGGATGTTGAATGTACACGTAGGTGAGGATGTTGAATGTACATGTAGTTGAGGATGTTGAATGTACACGTAGGTGAGGATGTTGAATGTACATGTAGGTGAGGATGTTGAATGCACATGTAGGTGATGATGTTGAATGCACATGTAGGTGAGGATGTTGAATGTACACGTAGGTGAGGATGTTGAATGTACATGTAGGTGAGGATGTTGAATGCACACGTAGGTGAGGATGTTGAATGTACATGTAGGTGAGGATGTTGAATGTACATGTAGGTGAGATGTTGAATGTGCATGTAGGTGAGGATGTTGAATGCACATGTAGGTGAGGATGTTGAATGCACACGTAGGTGAGGATGTTGAATGTGCACGTAGGTGAGATGTTGAATGTACATGTAGGTGAGGATGTTGAATGTACATGTAGGTGAGGATGTTGAATGTACACGTAGGTGAGGATGTTGAATGTACATGTAGGTGAGGATGTTGAATGTACATGTAGGTGAGGATGTTGAATGCACATGTAGGTGAGGATGTTGAATGTACACGTAGGTGAGGATGTTGAATGTACACGTAGGTGAGGATGTTGAATGTACATGTAGGTGAGGATGTTGAATGTACATGTAGGTGAGGATGTTGAATGCACATGTAGGTGAGGATGTTGAATGCACATGTAGGTGAGGATGTTGAATGTACATGTAGGTCATATATTTTTGCATATTTACTTCCAGTTTCCAGTTTTACCTTGCGTCTGTCCATGTCTCAGGAAACTCCTGATGTGCATGTCTCACAAGTTCATGCCACAGAGGAGACATCTTGGTCATCTTATCTGAGCTCATTCGCTCCAGCCACTCCCGTGATGAAAGCCACTCCTCCTGGTCCAGGAACAAGGTGTGGATAGATGCCATATCTCTCAAGACAACCTGAAGGAGTGGACAGACGGACCAAACTCATGTGTCACATGTATAGGGCTGCTCTGATGACATAGCAGAGCCCACTCTTAATGATTTGGCATGTTATAAGTTTTGACAGATGAAATCATGTGCTTTAGGGGATTGTTGACACATAGCTACGTGAGGAGGCTGATACAAAATGAGAGGTATCACCACTGAATGACTGCATCATTTAATTGTGATAGATGTATTGGTGATGTGTAGTGGTGGTGGTGGTGATGGTGTAGTGGTGGTAATGGTGTAGTGGTGGTAATGGTGTAGTGGTGGTGATGGTGTAGTGGTGGTGGTGGTGTAGTGGTGGTGGTGATGGTGGTGATGGTGTAGTGGTGGTGGTGATGGTGCGTTGGTGATGCCCTACTTGAATAACCTGCTCCTACTTTAATTACGTATCATACTTTTATAACCTGCTCCTATTTTAATAAACTGCCCTACTTGAATAACCTGCTCCTATTTTAATAAACTGCCCTACTTGAATAACCTGCTCCTATTTTAATAAACTGCCCTACTTGAATAACCTGCTCCTATTTTAATAAACTTCCCCTACTTTAATGTCTTCTATTTGCCAACCAGTGATGTCATCAGCACAGTCCAGGAGGCAGGTGTTGCTCTGATCCAGGTACTCCATCAGAATAGCATGAACTTCCTGAGTGAATGGGCGGGGCATAACGTGAGGGGCGGGGCAGTGGGTGTGACAGATGGGGTAAGATATCACTTACATCACCATTTATGAGGGTTCTGGAAGCGTACCTTACTAGGGTCATACAGCACTTTGTACACACGTGGCAGGTACTGCTTAAATGACTTGTTGTCCAGCTGACACAATTCCACTTCACGACTGTGAGTGTACCTGTATGCATGGAACACATTCCCACCATCACATGTACACACACCCTCACATGTACATACACATTCCCACCAACATGTACACACACCCTCACATGTACACACATTCCCACCATCACATGTACACACACCCTCACATGTACACACACATTCCCACCATCACATGTACACACCATCACATGTACACACACCCTCACATGTACACACACATTCCCACCATCACATGTACACACCATCACATGTACACACACCCTCACATGTACACAACATTCCCACCCCCATCACATGTACACACCATCACATGTACACACACCCTCACATGTACACACACATTCCCACCATCACATGTACACACACCCTCACATGTACACACACATTCCCACCATCACATGTACACACACCCTCACATGTAACACACATTCCCACCATCACATGTACACACACCCTCACATGTACACACCCTCACATGTACACACACATTCCCACCATCACATGTACACACCATCACATGTACACACACCCCTCACATGTACACACACATTCCCACCCCCATCACATGTACACACCATCACATGTACACACACCCTCACATGTACACACACATTCCCACCATCACATGTACACACCATCACATGTACACACACCCTCACATGTACACCACATTCCCACCATCACATGTACACCACCCTCACATGTACACAGCACCCTCACATGTACACACACCCTCACATGTACACCAACCCTCACATGTACACAACACCCTCACATGTACACACACCAACACATGTACACACTCCACCCTCATACATAATGTTTCATTCATCCAGCTCACCTAAATCCTGTCTGCATTTTGAACTTCTCGTAGTTCACAGCCAGCTGGAGACCACAACCCCTGTGCTATCCTTGTTCAACATGTTGCATGTCTCCACGTCTGTGGGTTTAGCCTTCAGCACCATCTTGACTGTTTGCTGGACTCCTGCTGTACAGTGGCAGCATCAATATATCACACACAGCGAACACCAGGCTTCACACACCACAGTGAACACAAGGCTTCACACACCACAGTGGCTTCACACACCACTCATCGCATCTTAAGACTCACTGCTTTCTCTGGACTTGTAGGTAACTTCAAAGCCGAAATGTCCAACCATCTTACTAATCTCCACTCTGGTCAGTTCTGTGAGAATGCTATTGCCACTGGATACCTAGAGAAGGACGACAAAGAGACATGGCTGACATGCAAGCCAGGGTTGGAGAGTTAACCTACAGTGAAGGGGGTGTGGCAAATAAAGGTCCAGCCATCTCCCATCAATCCTGTGAAAAGCTCGGGACCTATGTGACTGCCCTTGAGTCCATTCTGAGGGTGCTTGCGGCCTAGCTTCTCGTGGGCTGAGGCAAACTGCCCACTACACACAGAGGCCAGAGTGGATAACTCAAGGCCCAAAGCAAATCCTACAATAATCTCTGCCAGTCGACCTACACCCCCCTGCAAGACAAATATGACGCACTTAAAAATCCAATCATCTATACAACACACATACACACACACACACATTTGTAATCCTGCTCCACCCCCTGCTCCCCTCCTCTCTCTCTCCTGACTCACTGTGCCATAGCATCCCATCAATTGGAGACACTCCTTCTGAGTTGCCAGTCCAGTCCCTCCCCCCACTGTCCCCAAGATCAGGCTTGGCATCACTAGACATGCATACACTCCTCCCTCTGTTCGACAGCTAGCGGACGTTCCTCGCCTTCGGAGCAACAAACATTTATAATGGTGTGACAAACTTGCATTGCACCTCTTCCACTGTCCCCTCCTCCCCTCTTATCACCTCCTCCCTTCTTCCCCACCCACAAAACCCCACCTGCACCCTTCATGGCCTGCCTCGATCTCCTCTTGGTTGCTGGGGCAAGGATCAGTTGGCATGTGGATGACTCGACAACAGAGGCAACATCCTGACCGGTTGCTATGAAGACAGCTGCTAAGATGTGCTTACATTGATATTAAAACCAATAGC
>JABACO010000021.1:7141113-7152120 GCA_013339895.1 Ephydatia muelleri
ACAACATCAGGCACATCCTCCCACAGGCATACATGCACACCATCCCACAGTACACATCCCACAGGCACATCACATCAACTGATAGGTACACATTCCCCGCAGGCACATCATCCGATAGGCACACATCCACATGTCAGCACATGTACACGTAGGTGAGGATGTTGAATGCACACGTAGGTGAGGATGTTGAATGCACACGTAGGTGAGGATGTTGAATGCACACGTAGGTGAGGATGTTGAATGTACACGTGTTGAATGTACATGTAGGTGAGGGATGTTGAATGTACATGTAGGTGAGGATGTTGAATGTACACGTAGGTGAGGATGTTGAATGTACACATAGGTGAGGATGTTGAATGTACATGTAGGTGAGGATGTTGAATGTACATGTAGGTGAGGATGTTGAATGTACACGTAGGTGAGGATGTTGAATGTACACGTAGGTGAGGATGTTGAATGTACACGTAGGTGAGGATGTTGAATGCACACGTAGGTTGAATGTACATGTAGGTGAGGATGTTGAATGTACATGTAGGTGAGGATGTTGAATGTACACGTAGGTGAGGATGTTGAATGTACACGTAGGTGAGGATGTTGAATGCACACGTAGGTGAGGATGTTGAATGTACACGTAGGTGAGGATGTTGAATGTACATGTAGGTGAGGATGTTGAATGTACATGTAGGTGAGGATGTTGAATGTACATGTAGGTGAGGATGTTGAATGTACACGTAGGTGAGGATGTTGAATGTACACGTAGGTGAGTATGTAAATGTACATGTAGGTGAGGATGTTGAACGTACACGTAGGTGAGGATGTTGAATGTACACGTAGGTGAGGATGTTGAATGCACACGTAGGTGAGGATGTTGAATGCACACGTAGGTGAGGATGTTGAATGCACACGTAGGTGAGGATGTTGAATGCACACGTAGGTGAGGATGTTGAATGCACACGTAGGTGAGGATGTTGAATGTACACGTGTGGATGTACATGTAGGTGAGGATGTTGAATGTACAGGTAGGTTGAGGATGTTGAAATGTACACGTAGGTGAGGATGTTGAATGCACACGTAGGTGAGGATGTTGAATGTACACGTAGGTGAGTATGTAATGCACATGTAGGTGAGGAATGTTGAATGTACACGTAGGTGAGGATGTTTGAATGTACATGTATGGTGAGGATGTTGAATGTACATGTAGGTGAGATGTTGAATGTACACGTAGGTGAGATGTTGAATGTACACGTAGGTGAGGATGTTGAATGTACATGTAGGTGAGGATGTTGAATGTACATGTAGGTGAGGATGTTGAATGCACACGTAGGTGAGGATGTTGAATGCACACGTAGGTGAGGATGTTGAATGCACACGTAGGTGAGGATGTTGAATGTACACGTAGGTGAGGATGTTGAATGTACACGTAGGTGAGGATGTTGAATGTACATGTAGGTGAGGAGGTTGAATGTACACGTAGGTGAGGATGTTGAATGTACACGTAGGTGAGGATGTTGAATGTACATGTAGGTGAGATGTTGAATGCACACGTAGGTGAGGATGTTGAATGCACACGTAGGTGAGGATGTTGAATGCACACGTAGGTGAGGATGTTGAATGTACACGTAGGTGAGGATGTTGAATGCACATGTAGGTGAGGATGTTGAATGTACACGTAGGTGAGGATGTTGAATGTACATGTAGGTGAGGATGTTGAATGCACATGTAGGTGAGGATGTTGAGATGTACACGTAGGTGAGGATGTTGAATGTACATGTAGGTGAGGATGTTGAATGTACACGTAGGTGACGATGTTGAATGTACACGTAGGTGAGGATGTTGAATGTACACGTAGGTGAGGATGTTGAATGTACACGTAGGTGAGTATGTAATGTACATGTAGGTGAGGATGTTGAACGTACACGTAGGTGAGGATGTTGAATGTACACGTAGGTGAGGATGTTGAAATGCACACGTAGGTGGAGGATGTTGAATGCACACGTAGGTGAGGATGTTGAATGCACACGTAGGTGAGGATGTTGAATGCACACGTAGGTGAGGATGTTGAATGCACATGTAGGTGAGGATGTTGAATGTACACGTGTTGAATGTACATGTAGGTGAGGATGTTGAATGTACATGTAGGTGAGGATGTTGAATGTACACGTAGGTGAGGATGTTGAATGCACACGTAGGTGAGGATGTTGAATGTACACGTAGGTGAGTATGTAATGGCACATGTAGGTGAGGATGTTGAATGTACACGTAGGTGAGGATGTTGAATGTACACGTAGGTGAGGATGTTGAATGCACATGTAGGTGAGGATGTTGAATGTACATGTAGGTGAGATGTTGAATGTACACGTAGGTGAGATGTTGAATGTACACGTAGGTGAGGATGTTGAATGTACACGTAGGTGAGGATGTTGAATGTACATGTAGGTGAGGAGGTTGAATGTACACGTAGGTGAGGATGTTGAATGTACACGTAGGTGAGGATGTTGAAATGTACATGTAGGTGAGGATGTTGAATGCACACGTAGGTGAGGATGTTGAATGCACACGTAGGTGAGGATGTTGAATGCCACACGTAGGTGAGGATGTTGAATGTACACGTAGGTGAGGATGTTGAATGTACACGTAGGTGAGGATGTTGAATGTACATGTAGGTGAGGAGGTTGAATGTACACGTAGGTGAGGATGTTGAATGTACACGTAGGTGAGGATGTTGAATGTACATGTAGGTGAGATGTTGAATGCACACGTAGGTGAGGATGTTGAATGCACACGTAGGTGAGGATGTTGAATGCACACGTAGGTGAGGATGTTGAATGTACACGTAGGTGAGGATGTTGAATGTACACGTAGGTGAGGATGTTGAATGTACACGTAGGTGAGGATGTTGAATGTACATGTAGGTGAGGATGTTGAATGCACATGTAGGTGAGGATGTTGAATGTACACGTAGGTGAGGATGTTGAATGTACATGTAGTTGAGGATGTTGAATGTACACGTAGGTGAGGATGTTGAATGTACATGTAGGTGAGGATGTTGAATGCACATGTAGGTGAGGATGTTGAATGTACATGTAGGTGAGGATGTTGAATGTACATGTAGGTGAGGATGTTGAATGTACATGTAGGTGAGATGTTGAATGTGCATGTAGGTGAGGATGTTGAATGCACATGTAGGTGAGGATGTTGAATGCACATGTAGGTGAGGATGTTGAATGTACACGTAGGTGAGATGTTGAATGTACATGTAGGTGAGGATGTTGAATGTACACGTAGGTGAGGATGTTGAATGTACATGTAGGTGAGGATGTTGAATGCACACGTAGGTGAGGATGTTGAATGTACACGTAGGTGAGGATGTTGAATGTACACGTAGGTGAGGATGTTGAATGTACATGTAGGTGAGGATGTTGAATGTACATGTAGGTGAGGATGTTGAATGTACATGTAGGTGAGGATGTTGAATGCACATGTAGGTGAGGATGTTGAATGCACATGTAGGTGAGGATGTTGAATGTACATGTAGGTCATATATTTTTGCATATTTACTTCCAGTTTCCAGTTTTACCTTGCGTCTGTCCATGTCTCAGGAAACTCCTGATGTGCATGTCTCACAAGTTCATGCCACAGAGGAGACATCTTGGTCATCTTATCTGAGCTCATTCGCTCCAGCCACTCCCGTGATGAAAGCCACTCCTCCTGGTCCAGGAACAAGGTGTGGATAGATGCCATATCTCTCAAGACAACCTGAAGGAGTGAACAGACGGACCAAACTCATGTGTCACATGTATAGGGCTGCTCTGATGACATAGCAGAGCCCACTCTTAATGATTTGGCATGTTATAAGTTTTGACAGATGAAATCATGTGCTTTAGGGGATTGTTGACACATAGCTACGTGAGGAGGCTGATACAAAATGAGAGGTATCACCACTGAATGACTGCATCATTTAATTGTGATAGATGTATTGGTGATGTGTAGTGGTGGTGGTGGTGATGGTGTAGTGGTATTGGTGATGTGTAGTGGTGGTGGTGATGGCATAGTGGTGGAATGTAGTCGTGGTGGTGGTGGGGATGGTGTAGTGGTGGTGATGGTGTAGTGGTGGTGATGGTGTAGTGGTGGTGATGGTGTAGTGGGGGTAATGTGGTGAGTGGTGGTGGTGGGAGGTGTGAGTGGTGGTGATGGTGTAGTGGTGGTGATGTGTAGTGGTGGTATGGTGTAGTGGTGGTGATGGTGTAGTGGTGGTGATGGTGTGGTGGTGATGTGTGTGGTGGTGTGGTGTAGTGGTGGTAATGGTGTAGTGGTGGTGGTGGTGATGGTGTAGTGGTGGTGATGGTGTAGTGGTGGTATGGTGTAGTGGTGGTAATGGTGTAGTGGTGGTGATGGTGTAGTGGTGGTGATGGTGTAGTGGTGGTGATGTGTAGTGGTGGTGGTGGTGTAGTGGTGGTGGTGATGGTGGTGATGGTGTAGTGGTGGTGGTGATGGTGCGTTGGTGATGCCCTACTTGAATAACCTGCTCCTACTTTAATTACGTATCATACTTTTATAACCTGCTCCTATTTTAATAAACTGCCCTACTTGAATAACCTGCTCCTATTTTAATAAACTGCCCTACTTGAATAACCTGCTCCTATTTTAATAAACTGCCCTACTTGAATAACCTGCTCCTATTTTAATAAACTTCCCCTACTTTAATGTCTTCTATTTGCCAACCAGTGATGTCATCAGCACAGTCCAGGAGGCAGGTGTTGCTCTGATCCAGGTACTCCATCAGAATAGCATGAACTTCCTGAGGGAATGGGCGGGGCATAACGTGAGGGGCGGGGCAGTGGATGTGACAGATGGGGTAAGATATCACTTACATCACCATTTATGAGGGTTCTGGAAGCGTACCTTACTAGGGTCATACAGCACTTTGTACACACGTGGCAGGTACTGCTTAAATGACTTGTTGTCCAGCTGACACAATTCCACTTCACGACTGTGAGTGTACCTGTATGCATGGAACACATTCCCACCATCACATGTACACACACCCTCACATGTACACACACATTCCCACCATCACATGTACACACCCTCACATGTACACACACATTCCCACCATCACATGTACACACCATCACATGTACACACACCCTCACATGTACACACACATTCCCACCATCACATGTACACACACCCTCACATGTACACACACCCTCACATGTACACACACCCTCACATGTACACACACCCTCACATGTACACACACCCTCACATGTACACACACCCTCACATGTACACACACCCTCACATGTACACACACCCTCACATGTACACACACCCTCACATGTACACACACCCTCACATGTACACACACCCTCACATGTACACACACCCTCACATGTACACACACCCTCACATGTACACACACCAACACATGTACACACTCCACCCTCATACATCATGTTTCATTCATCCAGCTCACCTAAATCCTGTCTGCATTTTGAACTTCTCGTAGTTCACAGCCAGCTGGAGACCACACCCCTGTGCTATCTTGTTCAACATGTTGCATGTCTCCACGTCTGTGGGTTTAGCCTTCAGCACCATCTTGACTGTTTGCTGGACTCCTGCTGTACAGTGGCAGCATCAATATATCACACCACAGCGAACACAAGGCTTCACACACCACAGTGAACACAAGGCTTCACACACCACAGTGGCTTCACACACCACTCATCGCATCTTAAGACTCACTGCTTTCTCTGGACTTGTAGGTAACTTCAAAGCCGAAATGTCCAACCATCTTACTAATCTCCACTCTGGTCAGTTCTGTGAGAATGCTATTGCCACTGGATACCTAGAGAAGGACGACAAAGAGACATGGCTGACATGCAAGCCAGGGTTGGAGAGTTAACCTACAGTGAAGGGGGTGTGGCAAATAAAGGTCCAGCCATCTCCCATCAATCCTGTGAAAAGCTCAGGACCTATGTGACTGCCCTTGAGTCCATTCTGAGGGTGCTTGCGGCCTAGCTTCTCGTGGGCTGAGGCAAACTGCCCACTACACACAGAGGCCAGAGTGGATAACTCAAGGCCCAAAGCAAATCCTACAATAATCTCTGCCAGTCGACCTACACCCCCCTGCAAGACAAATATGACGCACTTAAAAATCCAATCATCTATACAACACACATACACACACACACACATTTGTAATCCTGCTCCACCCCCTGCTCCCCTCCTCTCTCTCTCCTGACTCACTGTGCCATAGCATCCCATCAATTGGAGACACTCCTTCTGAGTTGCCAGTCCAGTCCCTCCCCCCACTGTCCCCAAGATCAGGCTTGGCATCACTAGACATGCATACACTCCTCCCTCTGTTCGACAGCTAGCTGGACGTTCCTCACCTTCGGAGCAACAAACATTTATAATGGTGTGACAAACTTGCATTGCACCTCTTCCACTGTCCCCTCCTCCCCCTCTTATCACCTCCTCCCTTCTTCCCCACCCACAAAACCCCACCTGCACCCTTCATGGCCTGCTCGATCTCCTCTTTGGTTGCTGGGGCAAGGATCAGTTGGCATGTGGATGACTCGACAACAGAGGCAACATCCTGACCGGTTGCTATGAAGACAGCTGCTAAGATGTTGCTTACATTGATATTAAAACCAATAGCGCCAACTCTAAAACTTGAGTGGATGAAGTGTTGGTATGTATCTAATAATGACTGGCCGTCTACCTATATGTGTATTTGTGTGAGAGAGAGAAACATGTATGTGCATGGATGTGTATGTGTGCGCGTGTTTAAGGTATCCTTGTATTCAAAACAAAACAAAACAAAAAAACGGGCCCTTTACCTTGAGAACAGACTGGAGGACCGAATCGGGTACCCAGGCTTCTGCCTGCACGTGGATGCCTCTAGTCTGGAAGAGGTTCAACATGGCGAGTTTCTTGTCGCAGCTCAAGTTGGATTCGATGTGGAAGCGAGCGACGCGGACGCCCTCCATTTCCTTCTCTGCCTTCCCTAGAAGCCACTTGCAGAGGTGCGACGTGGCTCCAGTGACCATATTCTGACCCGCCGCATCCCTGGTGCAGTACTTGAACTGGACGACGAGGGTACGGCCGAAGCGTTGAGGCGAGAGGCTCACCAGTTCGGCGTGCTGGCTGTACTGCCGCACCTGCTGCTTCAGGTCGTCCAACTTCCCGCGCAACCAGGTCCAGAACGACTCCGCCTCCTTGGCGCTAGCGAAGGTGAAGCTGGGTGCTCTGGTCATCACCTGATCCTCGGTGCTCACGAACACACCGCCGGAGCGCATCAGAGCCGAAGCCCCGCGCGTTGCTGAGGCAACCAGTGCTCCCTCCGTCGTGGCAAAAGGACAGAGGACGTAGCCTGCTACGCTTTTGCCCTTCACTAGGAGAGGCCCAACCAAGCCGACGGGTACCTTGGCAAGTCCTATCGGGTTTTCGATGTTTCCTTTGAGCTTGAGGCACGAACATGAGTCGTCACGTCCCTCATTCGGCCACCAGGTCCCCACCTGGTCGAGAGTACAGTTCGCGAACTTCTCGGCCCATTGCCTGCGGAGGTTGCAGCTATTGACGTCATAGAGCCCCCTCAGAGGAATCCTAGGGTGGCCATAAGGGTCTTTGTCGGAGTCCAATTCCGTTTCGCTCATAGCAGTGGGCAAAGATAATATATTCTCTGGCAATTGCCTGGCTTATATACTACGCCCACGTTTGAGACAAGCCTGTGAATTTAAGATCCCAGTCAGGGCTGTGCTGAAGCTTTCAAAGTAACATCCTGTCTTCCAAAAAGCCTGTCTTCGTAAAAATATGTATCAAATACCTCCTTTTGTTCCAAACTATATCCTGTATCCTAATAGAACTACTAGCAACTTAATAGTGATAGTCGCCACTACCGGTATCAATTTTCACCATACGTGGTATTAGTAAGACCATAATTGATAGTGTGGTATGTCTCCGATGTGATAACGGCACGTGTCGAACCCACGTCCTGCAGGCTGGCACAGCCCATTGCATCCTTCCCCCACCTCCTGCCTCAAGCATTGCTTTCACTTGTTGCATAAGCATTGAAAGACTGCTGTGGCATTAGTCAGCCCAAAAGGCGTGACCTAGTAGAACTCATGTACACTCTTATCACTTGTGAATCAGGTACAAAACGCGATTCGGTTTTAATATCCAGCTTCTCATGTGAAATGAATTGCATGTTGCTGTCAGTGCAGTATGATCAATTACACCAACATGGAGACTTGACTGTGCAGCACGAAAACAAGATTTGATTAAATAGGAAATGCAATAGGTGCATTTTAGCACATTCATACATCACCATTGTCCAGTATGCCACCAACTTTTCTCATAGAGAATGTTTTTATTCACTTGTTTTGTAGTTTTTTTTGTCGTAACATCTTTATAATGACATTGTGAGTCCATGTCCCGTGGCATCATTGTGAGTCCATGTCTTGTGGCATCATTGCACCTAAGTTGAAACAGCTCAAGTTATGCATGAAAAGGAAGATGACAACAGATTTGACAGGAATGACCCATTAGTCATTTCGTGCAAGAGCTGCAATTCATGTTTTCCAATTTTGCTCAAACTTCTCGTATACATTGGTATTCATATGAAAGTGACTTAATGCCCTTTATCTAGTTAATAACCTTAATGGTTTACGAAATAAACACACTGAATAATTTCATAAAAATTGCAACTTTGCCCACTCATCTTTGTCATTCATTATATGCCTGACAGTGTTGTCAAATTAAAGGTCACTATATGTAGAGCTGATGTATGATATTATTTTGGGGGGGGGGGGGGGGGGGGGGGTTACAATCACGGTTTGCAATAGGGCCTATATCAATGCAAATGTTTTTCTGAAGTAAAGTCTGTGTATCAATAACCCCTGAGAACCACACATGAGATGAAAATGACAACGCCATTTTGGTTTCATCAAAATTCATAGTAGTTTACATGCGTTCGAAGTAGCAACCCACACTATATTCAGCACATCCTTATTTGGGCACTATCATCTTCGAGTCATGTCGATCAACATACGCAAATATTGTTGTGACACGTGTGCTGTTGAACTTCATTTAGACACACTGTCTCCACTTTCCATAGATGGAGATGGATGCTCTACTATAAGTCTCGCTGAAGGTTTTAACTCTTAGAACGCCATGTGCGTATATGCATACATGCACACACAACCATTACTCCATTCATGCATGATTTAGATATTGCGTGCAAAAATGTGTTGATCAGTCACAACTTTATGATGTATGCATATGCTTGCTGCACTTGTAACCTTATAAGTACATGTACAAAGTAATTATGTTTCCTCTCACACTGGCTAAAGAACCCCATTATTCAGATGACCTCACTTGACTTCACTAATGCATCACTACAATACTCCAAGAACAAGAATGCATAGCCCAGATCAGTGCAGTATATCATACTTGTTCACCCCCCCCCCCCCACCAATTTGCCAGTTCGTATTATGGGTTGCTGCAACAAAAGGTGCAGTGGGTTATAATGGCACATAAATGTGCTTACACCAGGACCACATATTTGTATGACTATGGGGTTACATGCATGTCAGTATTGCACTTCCATGCATCTACAATGGTATTCAAAGTGATTTTGATCAACACAACATAACACACAGCACTGTATGAATGGTGATGCAGATAATTCTCAGCATGTATGTATATATGCACTTGGCGTTCAAAGAGTTAATGACCTTTTGATGCCAAGAACACCCATGTCAGGCATATGATGACAAAGATATGAGTTGCAATTTATAATTATTCAGTGGTGTGTATTTCGTAAACCATTAAGGTTATTAACTAGATAAATGGCATTAAGTCACATTCATATGAAGACCAACATATAGGAGAAGTTTGAGCAAAATTGGAAAACATGAGTCACAGTTCTTGCTCATTTCCATAAGCGATCCGATTCTCAGTTGTCCCTCAAGATGTGAGTTAGTCTGGGGACCTGACTCATAGTTGCACAATCATAGTGCAATCATCAGTGAGGTCCCCAGACTTGTTTCTTAATGACTTCATTAGGAACCTAAGCTGCCGCAGGCTCCAATAGGTACTTTAATATTTGCCAGTCATTAATCTTTCTTTCCAAAATGTTTCCATAAATAGGTTATTCTGAGCACTGTGTCTCAACTTAGTCTTTTTGGTGTGTTTTAGTTATCCCTATTTGTGCATCATCCAAACAAACTTCAATACTAGCGACAATCTGACTATTTTGTACTCCAGATTAGACGTCACATTCTTGTACATGTAGGCAATGTTTGCAATGTGTGCAGTAGCTAGGACATCTTTATAGCGCACACACTACAACTGCAGTAGCTAGGACATCTTTATAGCGCACACACTACAACTGCAGTAGCTAGGACATCTTTATAGCGCACACACTACAACTGCAGTAGCTAGGACATCTTTATAGCGCACACACTACAGCTACAGTAGCTAGGACATCTTTATAGCGCACACACTACAACTAGTCACATCCGGAGTACAAGATCTGTACACGAGCTGTCATGGAAATACATTTAGGGCTTTAGGATTCTTAGAGCTGGGCCGAAGGTTTCCCTAAGTGAAGCCGAATCCATTATCAGTTGACCTGTTGCACTCCCTGAAATTTTATGTGCCATCGTTAGGCTCTGCTGGCCACATTTTTAAAACCGTAATAAATTCAAGTGGTAGGATCCAGACGACATCCATTCACCACTGACCAAGGCACAGATAGTTGTTGTGTTCTTGTGCACTGCTTGCTACAGTGACTAGCAGCATGGTGGTCACTTGACAGAGAAATTGGAGACTGCTGCCAGCAACATGTTGTTCTACCACACAACAGGAGGAAGCCAACAATGATGGCTGCCAAGTTGAGCAGCAAGAGAATCATGGGAGCCCAGGTGTGCTGGCCTGTGGAGACATAGAGGCTGTTTACTGTGGGGGGAGGGGGGGAAAGAGGGGGGAGGAAAGAGG
>JABACO010000021.1:7153120-7170459 GCA_013339895.1 Ephydatia muelleri
AAGAGTTTGTGGAGATAAAGGGGTGGGGAGGAGGAAATAAGGTCTTTGCACTTTTCAGTGGGGAGGGGGAGGGAGTTAAAATGTACAATTATCACAATAAATTGGATAGTCTAATTGCCTGCCATGAGTAGTTTCCTGGAAGGATGTCTTTAGTGTCCTTTCAGGTACAGAAATTCAGATTTTTTTCTGTGCACCAGAACTGAAATCCAACAGCATTCTCGTGTTTGCCACACACATTTAGCTCAGGGCTGAAATAGGTAAGATCTAGTTCCTTCTACAAATTTCAAAGGTGAAGTGATGTAGGTGTGCCAGATGCATGCAAGGTGCGACTGGGGAAGCTTCACTTTGGCAAACTGGTTAGACCTTAACTATTTCAACCCTGTGCTAAAATGCATGACAAACATGTGTGCTAATAGATTTCAGTTCTAGTGCAGATTAACAAAATGGCAGTTTCTGTACACCTGGGTGTACACCTGTACCCGCAAGATGACATCGTACATTATACATCAAACCCACAAAACTTTCCGCCTACATTCTTTACTGAGCACTTCTGAACGCAGTCTTTTCTGCGGACTATGGTGTCATTTGTGTCCCAGATATCATATATTGTGTCTTGGGCTAACACACTTTCACTGTTCTGGAGCATTTGCTGGTTTGATTGCACCAAAAACGTTTTTTTGGTGCAATGAAACCAATAAATGCTCCAGAAACAGTGAAAGTGTGATAGCCCAAGACACAATGTATGAAATCATAGCCAGGGACACAAATGACACCATAGCCAGGACACAAATGACACCATAGCCAGGGACACAAATGACACCATAGCCAGGGACACAAATGACACCATAGCCAGGGACACAAATGACACCATAGCCAGGGACACAAATGACACCATAGCCAGGGACACAAATGACACCATAGCCAGGGACACAAATGACACCATAGCCAGGGACACAAATGACACCATAGCCAGGGACACAAATGACACCATAGCCAGGGACACAAATGACACCATAGCCAGGGACACAAATGATGCCATAGCATGAAGAGATCTTCTACAGTTACTTACCTGTTCACTTTTTCCAACGTGGTCGGAGGTGATGATGAAGGACACAGCCCTCACCAGAGGTACAGCTGTCACCCACAGGAGGAATGCGCCACAGAACTGCGCAAAATTGAGCATCTTCTTGCTACTGGCGCACCCAGAGGGGCACTCCAGGCACAACTTCCCTGTGACCCTAGACCTCTGACGCCAGTAGCACTCATCCCCAGGGAATGTCGAGTTTTCACAGGAGGAGGAGGAGTTGAAGGCGGGGTCAGTGCAGGGGTCGGAGCCAATGCTCTGCCAGTCTGCAAGGATCAGTGTCCCGACGAATGCCAGAGCTATGCTGAACACCCAGGTGTGCCTGTTGTCCACTCTGCAACGATGAAGCACTGGCCTGGGGATGGGAGAATGTACTGTTGTAGCACACTATGCACTGGCCTGGGGATGGGTGAATGTACTGTCGTAGCACACTATGCACTGGCCTGGGGATGGGTGAATGTACTGTCGTAGCACACTATGCAAATGAATGTACACACAAACTTGCACGTCACAACACACACATGTTTCACACACACATATCCACACACACATGTCCACAAACACATGCACACACATATGTCCACACACACACATCAACACACATGTCCACACACACATCAACACACATGTCCACACACACATCAACACACATGTCCACACACACATCAACACACATGTCCACACACACATCAACACACATGTCCACACACATCAACACACATGTCCACACACACATCAACACACATGTCCACACACACATCAACACACATGTCCACACACACATCAACACACATGTCCACACACACATCAACACACATGTCCACACACACATCAACACACATGTCCACACACACATGTCCACACACACATGTCCACACACACATCAACACACATGTCCACACACACATCAACACACATGTCCACACACACATCAACACACATGTCCACACACACATCAACACACATGTCCACACACACATCAACACACATGTCCACACACACATCAACACACATGTCCACAAACACACATCAACACATGTTCACACACACATCAACACACACACATCAACACACAAATACACATCATATACATGGTGCCCCATAATGAAGACAAATAATCGCAGCTTGTTAACTAAATTTTTAGTTTGTTATAATGGCATGACATAAATGAATAATTGATATATTTACCTTCCTATTAACTGAAATCTAAATCACTAATTAATTTAAATACAGTAATAATCATGGATACACAGATGTCATATTACTTTAAATGTCCTATTATTGAAGTTCTATTAAATTTCATTTAATTTCCTTCCGACAAGATTAATACATTATTAATTTTAATGATAAATAAATACTACTTTGGTGAATTAGCCAAAACTGCAACCTATCATCTATTAACTTATTTCATGATTTTTGGGCACTTGATCATGAGGTTCTTCTATTTGACAATATTTTTAATTTCTTTCTATTAATGATAAATATTCATTACAATAAACTGTGTATTTTCCTTCATTGTGTGACACCTTGTAGATGCATCCGTATAGACCCATCCCCTGCTACAAACAGATGCAGAGACTAAAACGGTGGTCAAACACACAAATACAGTATTTTCAGGGTACTGTGACAATGCAAGGAGATCAGGGTGGTAGGGTGGTACTGCAAGGAGATCAGGGTGATAGGGTGGTACTGCAAGGAGATCAGGGTGATAGGGTGGTACTGCAAGGAGATCAGGGTGATAGGGTGGTACTGCAAGGAGATCAGGGTGGTAGGGTGGTACTGCAAGGAGATCAGGGTGGTAGGGTGGTACTGCAAGGAGATCAGGGTGATAGGGTGGTACTGCAAGGAGATCAGGGTGATAGGGTGGTACTGTAAGGAGATCAGGGTGGTAGGGTGGTACTGTAAGGAGATCAGGGTGGTAGGGTGGTACTGTAAGGAGATCAGGGTGATAGGGTGGTACTGCAAGGAGATCAGGGTGATAGGGTGGTACTGTAAGGAGATCAGGGTGGTAGGGTGGTACTGCAAGGAGATCAGGGTGGTAGGGTGGTACTGTAAGGAGATCAGGGTGGTAGGGTGGTACTGCAAGGAGATCAGGGTGGTAGGGTGGTACTGTAAGGAGATCAGGGTGGTAGGGTGGTACTGTAAGGAGATCAGGGTGGTAGGGTGGTACTGCAAGGAGATCAGGGTGGTAGGTGTAAGCTGTGGCAACATAACACTAATGCTACTGGTGTAGTGGCCACACCACTAATGCTACTGGTGTAGTGGCCACACCACTAATGCTACTGGTGTAGTGGTCATACCACTAATGCTACTGGTGTAGTGGTCACACCACTAATGCTACTGGTGTAGTGGTCACACCACTAATGCTACTGGTGTAGTGGTCACACCACTAATGCTACTGGTGTAGTGGTCACACCACTAATGCTACTGGTGTAGTGGCCACACCACTAATGCTACTGGTGTAGTGGTCACACCACTAATGCTACTGGTGTAGTGGGCACACCACTAATGCTACTGGTGTAGTGGCCACACCACTAATGCTACTGGTGTAGTGGCCACACCACTAATGCTACTGGTGTAGTGGTCACACCACTAATGCTACTGGTTGTAGTGGTCACACCACTAATGCTACTGGTGTAGTGGCCACACCACTAATGCTACTGGTGTAGTGGCCACACCACTAATGCTACTGGTGTAGTGGCCACACCACTAATGCTACTGGTGTAAACTATCAACAAGTGTCCCATGGCAAACTATCAACAAGTGTCCCATGGAAACTGTCAACAAGTGTCCCGTGGCAACAAGTGTCCCTAACAGATGTCCTGTGGCAAACTAAAAAGGGCTGAGCACTAGCTATCATGGTATGAATTTGGGACTCACAAAATCAAGGTTCCTATGGCAAAACCAAATGTTGCAACAGCAAAGAAATATCCAGAGTCTTCCACAGTGAAGGCAAATTGGTTGGTGAGAATGGGATTGGAGAGGGTGTCAATGATGTTGTAGCCACTGTCAATGGTGTAGAACACCATTACCAGTACACAGAGAAACTTCATGGAGAGGGAGGGGCAAGAGGGAGGGAGGGGAGGGAAGGAAAGAAGGGAGAGGACATAAGTCAATTAACCAACACTTTGTATACATGTACACACATGTAGGCATGCATTCTCAACACAAGCAAAGTATGCACACACCACACCCACACACACCAAGGTGTACAACTCAAGCACATTTACAAAATATGCACAAATCACACCCACATTCACACCCACATTCACACCCACATTCACACACATGCACACACACACACACACACACACACACACACACACACACACACACACACACACACACACACACACACACACACAACTAACCATGGTTTTGCGGCCAGGTCGGTGACATTTCCAGGGGATCTGAAGACAACCCAGCAGGACTTTGCACACCTTCCGATTGTCCCGTGTGCAGTATCCTTCTCCTCGGAACATGAAGAGCTGGAGGACCATCACCCCTGCAGCCAACACTGCATTGATCCACCCCACAATCCTGAACTTATCCACCCCTGGTATCATCTGTAGTAGTATTACCAGAACTGTGGGCCACATGGGGGCACACACACACACATGCACACACACATACACATTTAACAAGACATGTCCTGGTCAATAGCAGTGTCATGATAATTATGAGATTCTTACCCACACTGAAACCAGACACCAGTGAATTGCTGATTGCAAATAACGAGTGGAGCAGATCTTTAGTGCGGATGACATGTTTGACCTTTGCTGCTACCACTGTATCAGTTGTATTTGCGTACTCAGAAGATCCTTCATCATTCTGTTCTTCTGGCTTCCTCCCAGATACAATTTCCATAGCCTGATTGGTACCAATCTCTGTACAATTGTCTTCTTCTCCCACCATATTCCTGCCATCATTTCCCTCCACATTTCTGCCATCTTTTCCCTCCTCATTCCTGCCATCTTTTCCCTCCACATTTCTGCCATCTTTTCCCTCCACATTCCTGCCATTGTTTCCCTCCACACTACTGCCATCTTTTCCCTCCATCACAGTCCTGCCATCTTCTTCCCCCACACCCCTGTCCTCCCTCATCCCCTTCAGCTCCAGCTTCAACTGATCGTACTCCTCGCACCTCTCCCCATAGTAAGCCACAGCCAGAGACCAGCCCAGCCCTGCATGTGCCCCTATGAGCAGCCTGGAGACCAACATCATCACCCCATTGGTGGCCAATCCGTAGATCACCCCTCCCACAAGATGGAGGAACACACTGAACATGTAGCAGGACCAGTAGGAGAAGTAGTGTAGGAGAACTCCCGTTCCCACGGCAGCGATGGTCTCACCCACACTATACATGGCAACGATCCACGCATATACAATCTCAGACTCCCCCAGACCTGATGTTCCCAGGCCAGTGGTTCCCAGACCTGAGGTTCCCAGCTGGAATATGGTGAAGACATGAGCTGTTATCAAAACTAATTAAATAGTCAAAATATGGTCTATTGAATATTTAGGGTCAACAACACCATGTCTAGACCACAGTGGACAAGTATGTGGGCACAGACACAATAGAACTGACATTAGGGTCCATGAGCTGACATAAGGTGACATTAGGGTACATGAACACATTAGGGTACATGAGCTGACATAAGGTGACATTAGGGTGCATGAACTGACATAAGGTGACATTAGGGTACATGAGCTGACATTAGGGTGACATTAGGCTATGTGAGGGTACAACTGATCATTTGGTACACTGTAATTAAAATCTGGTAGTTGTCAACTGGTACATGTAATGTCTTATATATGAAGCAAAGGTTATGTACACACTTCAATACCACCAGTAAGGGAGGAGGGGGGTGAAGGGGGGGGTGGAGGGTTTGTATACCTGTTCTGTCCCAGTCCTGTTTTCTTGAGGGTAAGTTATGAATTGGTGCAGTGTGGAGAAGGGTGTGGCATAGCCCACACATACAAGGGCTGTGACCACCATGGTATATATCCAGTTGCATCTCAGCCTCCACATCTTCGCTACATCTGTAACCATGGTAAAGAAGGACGGGCATAAATGGAGGCAGATCATCTCAGTATTGCATAGCTCCACCCCCCACCATCTCCATATCACCTGCTCCGCCCCCCCACCATCTCCATATCACCTGCTCCACCCCCCACCATCTCCATATCACCTGCTCTGCCCCCCACCATCTCCATATCACCTGCTCCGCCCCCCACCATCTCCATATCACCTGCTCCGCCCCCACCATCTCCATATCACCTGCTCCGCCCCCACCATCTCCATATCACCTGCTCCGCCCCCCACCATCTCCATATCACCTGCTCCGCCCCCCACCATCTCCATATCACCTGCTCCGCCCCCACCATCTCCATATCACCTGCTCCGCCCCCACCATCTCCATATCACCTGCTCCGCCCCCACCATCTCCATATCACCTGCTCCGCCCCCCACCATCTCCATATCACCTGCTCCGCCCCCCCCATCTCCATATCACCTGCTCCGCCCCCCCATCTCCATATCACCTGCTCCGCCCCCACCATCTCCAGAGGTAATATACCAGAGGGATTGGAAACAAATCATGTGTGCAATACATTTTAATTCAAGGCCTCACAAACTATTATCTAATGTGGATCACACCATAAGGGGGGTAGTCATTGTTATACAAGAGAATAACGAACAGAATTTGCTAAGTTGAAGGCTCGCGTGGTTGGTGGTGCTTTGCTAGTTCTTTTTACGTCCATTTTATGTGCTCATTTTGGTAAGTTAGTGTTGATTGCTCCGTTGGCAATCCCTCTATCATAGTCTATCTAGCATTGGCGATACTTGGTGTTGATTGGTAGTGCGTATTATCACCGAGTCATCTCTGTCCCGGTAGCATAGCTCTTTCGTGGGCAACAATGCAATATGGAAGCCACTTTTTATATAATAACACATCGATGCCGTACACTACCATTCTACCCTATTTCTGCGCGAGTGTTCTAGTCTATGTATGATGGGGCTGCTCACCTGCTCTCCTCTTTTTTCCGTTTTCATCCTCGTCTCCTGTTACGGGAGCGTAAGTTTTGCACATCTTCAGCTACTAATCTTCACGAGGCATGGCTCTACCAGTTCATCATGATAGCTGAGATATTATTGGCGGGAGGGCGGGGCGTGGGGAGGGGAGTTATTGCTACGTCACCATCTCGGCGACAGGGATCTGGGCACAAGAGAGGGGTGTGCAGCTGCCGTTTATTGTCTACCTTGTCAGTGATGTAAACCGTCATAATGAAAACGATGTTCCATTGTTTCGCTTGTCTGAATTAATCCCATAACCGTATTAATTAATAGCTGCAAAGACCTGTGGCTATACTACTCATAGTGCCGGTTATGTCGGGGGAGGGTGGGGGGTACGGGAGTCTGTATCAGGTGTAAGGTGCCATTACTATTATTCAATACGGTTTGCTCACTTGAACATAGGGAATAATGGATTGCTGCTGCCATTCCCTCCACTTGACACATGCAGTATAGAGTACTTTATACAGAAGTACACAATCCGATGCATTATCTTAACTAATTGGTTTGGGCCACGGAGAAACAGTCTTCTATACCAGTTTTTCCCCCCTTTTTCCTATCTTAGTTGCTTGGCTCAAACATGTGTACAGTGCTATCCTTCTTTAAGTCATTCAAAAAGACTATTTAGCGAGAATGGCACGATCCTTTACTTGAGTAGAAAATTGTGCGGGCTTATAGCCTAACTATTGCAAGCTGTATCCATGCAAATGATAAGTTTTGGATTTTAAAAGAAATAATGACGTGTAGACATCATTTATGTATTCCAAATGGAAAGAGAAATGAAATCTAAGGACCTAACCTCTATCTCCATTTGACGGTCCATGAGGGTTTTTCTTGGAATATTTATCTTTTGACAACAGAATATTCTATAATTTAAAAATAGAAACTAAGACGACTTCTTGTTATGTATTTATATATTTAGTTATCAAATACATACTGCACTAATATTCTAGGGCTCAACCTACATGGCCCTAGCATTGGATCTCACTAATGCAATGCTCAGTCTTGAATAAAGTTCAAAGGTGGCTTGAGATATTTGATGTTGAACAAGAGAGTGAAGGATAGCAAGATTGGTACCAAACTAGGAATTAAAACACTGCCACGCCTCCCTGTCCCATGTGCCATATGATTCCACACCCCAACCCAGCATACTTTGCATCAGTGGTGGTGTGCTTCTTCAGTTCAGCTGCTTCTAAGGCAGCACCTGCTGATGCTCCCACTGCAGACAATATATTTGTATTAAGCGGTGAAACAACAGGTCAAAAGTGGCTGGCCTTCTTGTATTCCAATCCATAACTAGGATGTCTGCTGAGTGCTGACCAAGAGTGAGAAAGATTTGTGCTAAGCCCCGAGCCTACTTTCACCTAGATGGACAGATGTGCACAACAAAATGACTCAGCCAAGATATCTCTGAGTGTGCGAACAAAGTGCACATTGTGAACCGCATGAAGTGTCCAGACTTAGCCACCACCAAAAGAAGTGAAGAACTCATCTAGGAGCTGGCAGTAATCCTATACGAAACTGAAATCTGATTATTATAAACGTCTACTGAGTTATTGATTTTGATTTTAGTTAATTGAAGTTGATTTTTGATTTTAGCAAATTGGAAGGTAAATATTTATATTAACGTTTCTTCTCATGTCACTATAATGTACTAAATTAATTGTTTAACTACTACATTTAGTTTTAAAGCGATTCTCCTTGTTTGCCTGTATCTCTAGCGAATCTGAAAGATAGACTCCCTATGCCAATGAAGTGGCAATCTGAGTCCATTTTAGGACATCAGGACTGGTACCATTTGTCTGCAGCACACTTGACAAAGAAACTTGGTGCATGCTATATTTCACAGATAAGCAGTTAACCACATACCCACACATGGTCAATATTATAATTATGTTTTTTGACACAGAGGTACACTTCTACACTGGTCTAAATATTGTCTCAATAATGAATGCTTAGTTTGTCGGCTAGAGTATATTCTTTGAGTGGGATGATTTCAGTGGGTCACAGGTGTCACAAGGTAGACATCAAAGAATGTGGCAAAGGATTGGGAATATGGACAACACGGGGCACCCTGGACACTTCCTGCAGGAGGCTTTGGAACCACCACCTTGATCTTGCCTCCAGTGCATAGCTTGACCACAAGGGAACTGTGTGTGGTGACAGTGGGCAGTTCCACTGATCCATCAGCAGGGGAAGCGTAAGACTGTGAATATACTCTACTGCGAGAGTTAGCATTGCAGTTTGAATTGACGAGCACTTGATGAAAGACAGCCCTGTTCTGTGCCACAGACTTGTCCACTTGGAAGTACACCTGGCTTGATATGAAGTAGTACCCACTTTGTGGTACCTGCAGTGATTGGTCACTAGCACTGAAGTTCATGCCTCCATCAACAAAGGCCACACCATCAACACTGCTGCATTCCCAGCCCATGTTGTAGTACAGCTGGTCTGAATGAAGATAGAACTAGTTATCAATTTATTTTATGCTATCTAACTATTACCAGAGCCAGAGGTTGGTGCAGAATCTGCAGATCCTCTGACATGAGCAATGGGAGCAGTCTGTGTATGAAGGACATTAAAATAGTTATTCGCACATGACCAAGGAGGCAATTACTGTACCTCATCTGAGAGTGACGAGTAGCAAGATGGGCCAGAGTCGACGTCTCGAACTGTGAAGGTAAAGGGTAGGGGAAAATCGTAGTGCCACGTATATATTGCCAGTGCTTACATATAGCACACTGTAGATATGGAGTGATGGCTGTCCTATATGCACGTATACATGTGAGTACTATAGTATAAGCGCACGCATCAGCATGAGAATTTGCAAATATACTCCTTGCATTGTTGTGCGGTGTGGTGACAGTATCGATACAGTTACAATTGAGAACTGCAGTCGAGTGCTGACTTACTGGCTCTAGCATGAATGGACCGATGCGTTTGAACTGTTAACGAAACGCTCTCCTGCATGGGGAATTGCAGAAGTATTTGTGATGCAAGTATGCTACATGACTTGCACATGATGTCACATACGTTGTCTTCGACGTAGCCGACTTGGTTCGAAAAAGTCCTTTGTGTTACAGTCAGTGGTGCAGCCGCGATGGTTGTGACAAAAACCAATCCTACGATGGCAGTCGCTAGTGTCAACACTGCTAGCTGTTCTCTCTTTCTAATCATATCCATCATTTCAAAAATGTTCGCTTAGCAGACAATAGTCAATGATTTAGCTGCGGCGTATTAGTGTAGTTCAGTGATCTGATGCTGAACATCATCTTTCCATGCTCTTTTATAGCGAAGTGCCGGTATATCTTGGGAGTGTTAGTTCGGTATTGTTCCCAACTGTAACTAGAAAGATGGATTTGATTGATTAACATACGGCTTCGCGTAACTACATACGTAATGAACATTCAGTAATACGTATGGTACATGTTCCCAAACAAAAGATGGCAACACAGATATTTTCCCGCTAATTCTAAATATAAATGTTATCTTTCCCTTCGTTACTTGACGAGATAGAAGCGATAACACACCGCAAACATAACTACTACAGTACTGCTGAACTTGATCAGCTTTGATTACAATCAAAAGTAATTACACAATGGTTTGTTTTAGATATTCAAAATGTTTGCACAGCGGCGATCTCGTTGAATTGCATAGTAGTGTGTACATATGCTATTCTTTTCAGTACATGTACAAGAGAATAAATTTCCGCTTAAATGTTGACTCTTATAATGTCTAACATCATCCCGGAGGAAACCACCCAGGTGTACAGAAATTCGCATGCCTTTTTGTTACTGCGCATCAGAGCTGAAATCCAAACAGCATGCACATGTTTTTTGCATTTTAGCTTTGGCTAAAATAGTTAAGGTCTAGTTCCTTCTACAAACTTCTAACCAGGTTGCAAAAATCAAGCTACCCAAGTTGCGTATGTGAACTTCACTTTGGAAACTTGGTTAGCAATTGTAGAATTGTAGGGCGTACCTATTTTAGTCCAGAACTAAATTGCATGAGAAATATGCGTGCACTGTTAGATTTCAGATCTGGTGGATAGTAACAACATGCGTGGTAACTTGACCATGGTTGACAATAGTGGTGGGTTACGTCATTAAATTGAGCGTGACTGCACGCGGAACATTTTGTTAACTTATTATCATCCGATAGATACACATGCGTGATATGCGTGATAAGGCACATTAGCTAGTGAAGACAGGTTCTCGTCCCAATGTGAAATAAGTTTACAGAACTTGATGTGCGCCGTGTGTGTGCATGTATGCGTGGGGAGGGGGAGGTAGGATGGAACATCGCGTGGGGAGGGGGAGGTAGGATGGAACTATCGCAAAGGTCCAGATTTATTCACAGTCGAGATTATGAGCTATTGTATTGGATTTGGTATGTACTCTCCAGAATATCGATTCTGTGTGTTTGTGTGCTAATTAAAAAAATCCCCTGGGTTTTTTTTTACAATTGTTTTGTGATAGTGGTGGGGATGGGGGAAGGATTGGGGGCGGGAAGGGGGACAAGAGGGGGGCAATGCAAAGGTAAGACTACATATTTATACGTTGTGTGATTTGTGCAATGGACACTCACGTGTGTGATTTGTGCAATGGACACTCTCACGTGTGTGATTTGTGCAATGGATACTCTCACGTGTTTGATGACGTCCAGTTGACCACGGATGGTACGCAGCCATGGGTATGGGAAGGCGGAGCAAACTTTCTCAATGATCACCGAATGCTCCGACCATTACGTACGTGATGCATTTTTCTTGTTCCTATCAATTTCCCTCTTCCTCCTCCCGGCCCTTCCCCCACTCCAAAACCTATTACCATGTACAATAACCAAGGCCGTAGTAAGGTGGTAGCATATTTATTTTTTGCATATCTAGTACTCTGATCCAGCAAGGCGCTTAATCTTCATAGAGTAATTTGAGTATATATAATAGATTGCTGATTGATTTTATATCATAGTCTACTTCATCTTTATTATTTGGTTCATTTCAGTTTCAAACCTGGAAAGTCCAACCATCAAATCGTCAATTATTTATTGGGGAGACCTTAAAACCAAACCCTGGATCCTGTGAATGAAGGTGTGGCCTGGAGAAAAGGTTTGGCACAATTATCAACCAACTATGTGTGCCTAAACCCTTGTTTTAGGCTATCAATAATTCATAATTGGTAGATCAAGACCATGTTGGCAAGAAGATGCCTTATGCTTCCTGTTGGTACAGACAATGGTTGAGGTCACTAACTACATAACTGCATTTTAATAAGTAGCACCCAATTAATAGGTACTCCAATGGACTTGGATGCAAAATAAACATTAATTAAATAGAACTAGATACAGAAGAGAGGCATCTATTAGAGATGGGTCCATATCCATACGTGTACTCGCATTTGCACTGAATCAATAACTTTGGGAGTCCGAAATGGCACTCCCTCTCTGTGTACCTCCCGCTAGATGAAAACCCTTTCTTGAAGTGTATTCAGTGTTCATAACTAGTTGTATACTATATAATTGAAGGGTGTGTATTGACATGTAGCTTCTATGCACAACCTAAATGTTGTAAGTGGTACCATCAACTTGGTGTAGAGATTACGGTAACAGAGGTTTAATTCAAAGAACAGACAGACACCTCTTTTTGTTACTTGAAAGTTGATATTCAAGGTAGCAACTACATATATGGCCGCATCTGTTTATACAATGCACAACTTAAGACACCTGCATTTTATTCAAGAACCAGCTCAGTATGCTATACTATGTAGTCCTCACCATGGTTAAATTGCCCCATTGGTTTGAAATAGAAGCCAGTACATGTAAAAGTTGATCTGCGCATGTAACTGTAACGTAAGCCATCACATTGCAGTTTTAACTTCGCAAACTCAAGGTTGTACAACTCAGCAAAACCACACAACTACGATTGCATAGCCACATAATCAACGTTGCATACTTTCGTCAGAAGCCTCATACCATCTCTCCCTCCTGTCCCCCTTCACCTCTCCCTTCTTAAGTCCCTCTTTCACAAACCAGCAGGGAGAGTAAGACGCTTGTTCTAGCCCCCCACACAAATGCAGAGGTCAGTCCACCTTGCAAATGAGTTTTGACTGCCACTGATGATGCTTGGGGGTGTGACGGGGGTGTGTATTCAATGGTAACCACATCAGGTGTGAAGTACGTTATCGGGGTGTGGATAGTAATACACCCACCCCCAAGACTGGTTAACCCAACAAGTGTTGTGATGAAGACAAGTGTGGGAATAGCAAGGCCTGGCTTTGATGCCATAAAATAAAAGGCCCACATAGAACTAGTACACGTGATACACTTCAGTTGTTGACTTAGTGGCGACACTCCTCAGTGGCGACACTGAATTTTAGAGATATCCAATTAGGATATCCAATTAGAGCCAGATATGCTTGTGGTGGTTGAACAAACGATCTTTGCAGTTAGCCGGGGTGCTAGGCTGGCATAGGAGCAACAGTTCCGTGTGAGGATAAGCCAGAAGTAGAAGCACTCTAGTACCAAGCTATGGGCACATTGTGGGGTTCAGTGGTTGTTTGAAGATGGATGGTTCGCCAGTTCTTGTGGTTGTTTTGAAGATAGTGCACAACAGTAAGACTGGCACACAAGGTGTTATTTCAAAGCCGCACTGCCAGATTAGGGCATGAACACTGGGGCACTTGTTTATTTTAAGAGTGCTAGGTTGTGGCAGAGATAATGGACATAACTATCCACTAGCTACAAATGCCCTATGTGTGTGTATCACATGCTAGTTGGACAATATACAGATATTCACATCCATATATGATACCATAACTTCACTTGTTTTCTGGCATTGTCAATAATCAAGTAACAAAATGTTTGGGTGTGTTGTGAATTCTCAGGGAAGACCCCAGCATCATCCACCTTTGTCAAAGTGAGAGTGATAGAAAGAGGGAGGAGAGCGAGTGACAGGAAAGGGGAGGAGAAGAGGGGTGGGATAAGAGAGGAGAGGACAAGAGGTGTGGTAGGAGGAAAAGAGTGTGGAGGAGAGGAAGAAGAGGTGGGGGGAGAGGAAGAAGAGGAGGGGTGGGAAATAGAGGAGGGGTGGGAAATAGAGGTGGGGTGGGTGAGGACAAGTGGGAGAAGTTCAACAAAGCCTCAACACGCTACAAAGCAATACCCTGGCTGTGACTTCAAAGACGGTAGAGGCAATTTGTAGCTTCTTTGTATATGGATCCTTCACGACCCTAGAAGTGCACAACACATGTCACTATGCAAGATGTAGTACCCTGTCCTCATACCATCACTAAACTAGAGGCAAGGAAAAGGGCAGTATAGGTATGAGGGCAGGATACTATGTGGTATGAGGGCAGGATACTATGGGGTATGAGGGTAGGATACTATGGGGTATGAGGGCAGGATACTATGGGGGCATGACAGCAAGATACTATGGAGTATGAAGGTAGGATATTACAGTAACCTTTTGCAATACTCACGTGACAAGTTCTTTGTACATGGCTTTTGTCACATCGAGGTATGGAGTGATGGTGTCTTCATACTGAATTATATCAAACAGAGAGAAAGAAATGATTAGCAGGATAGTGCAAGAAGACCTCCACTTGTAACACTCTCTAACATATGAATGTGTCATGTTACAGTGCTCGTTCTGTCTAAATGTGAGCAAATGTAATTGTTTCACCCCAAGAAATCGTTCTATTGGAACAACTTGTTCAAGGAAGATGAGTTTCAGGGCAGGAATGCTATGTGGTCATAACTCTGTTTTCATTCTATATTTATGGTCAAAGAATCCTCAATAATATTCCAGTCAAAGCAATTAGCATCACCACTTCCAGGTTTCTCAGAAAAGTCCTTTAATTGGATTCACATTAACTAACAATAACAAAATAATGTCACTTCACACTACAGCCATAACAGAAGTGGCTATGTTGCTGATGCCATGGCAACATTTAGAGATACAAAATAACATGACACGAATTATGCTACAATGCAAAAGAAGCCGAGAAACAGTTTGTTTCAAAGCCAGCTGTCGCAGCACAGCTATCAGTAATCAATCACACAGCAGGTGGCTTCCCTACATGGTCAGCATTTAGGTGGCATCCCTAGATGGTCAGTGTTTAGGTGGCTTCCTAGATGGTCAGTGTTTTAGGTGGTTTCCTAGATGGTCAGTGTTTAGGTGGCTTCCCTAGATGGTCAGTGTTTAGGTGGCTTTCCCTACATGGTCAGTTTTCAGGTGGCATCCCTACATGGTCATGTTTAGGTGGCTTCCCTAGATGGTCAGTTTTCAGGTGGCTTCCCTAGATGGTCAGCATTTAGGTGGCATCCCTACAAGGTCAGTTTTCACATCCCTATATGGTCGGTCAGTGTTTAGGTGGCTTCCCTAGATGGTCAGTTTTCAGGTGGCTTCCCTACATGGTCAGCGTTTAGGTGGCATCCCTATGTGGTCAGGTCAAGGCGTGTAGAAAGGTAGGTTGGGCATATGATGGGACACATAGGGGGAAACAAAGGGGGACACACAGGTTTGTAGGAGGTACAGCATGGCATGAAACACACTGTGTGGTACGTAGCTGACACCTGTGTGGTACGTAGCCGACACCTGTGTGGTACGTAGCCAACACCCTGTGTGGTACGTAGCCGACACCCTGTGTGGTACCCTGTGGTACGTAGCCAACACCTGTGTGGTATGTAGCTGACACCCTGTGGTACGTAAGCCAACACCCTGTGTGGTATGTAGCTGACACTGTGTGGTACATAGCCAACACCCTGTGTGGTACATAGCCAACACCCTGTGTGGTATATAGCCAGCTTATAACACCCTAGATGGGGCAGGTATATGCACCTGGTTGACAGGTCCCCCCAGAGCCAGGTGTTTGAAGACTCTAAACAGGAATTCTGCCCTCTGTGCCTCATCGAACATCCCATAGTTGGCACAGTCAGGGTCCAAAGCACCTAGGAGAAAAAATCACTCCACTGAGGCACGGGGGCAGTGGCTGAGGTAAACTGACCTTTCTCAGCTCATCCGATACCAGGAAATCATCCATGACGTCAATCAAAGCACTTGACAATGTGTCCCGTCTCTCGCACAACCCCTTAATAAATAAACAGTTTAGAAATACAGAGGAACATCAGGTGTTGGTCCCATGCTACCAGCTCCAATGTTGCTAGACAACTTAAGACAGAACACAGTTTAAACCCACCTGAGGAGTGCAAGTGATCAAAGAAGCTCATGTTAAGCTGAGAGCATGGAACATCTTTGACACTGACATGCGTAAACTTTACTGCCTGGGATTCAACAACAAAGCGTTTACGGCAAGTGTTCAGATTCGGGTGCGCAATAATAGGAGAACAAGGACACTTACTGATTGGAGCCCAATGACCATCAGCTGCATGCTCCTGCAAGTCGCAGACATATCAGTTAACGCTGTACAGCTAAATTGGAGTGAACAAACCCTGAGAGTGTCTGTGACCACAGAAGACTGGAAAAAATCCTGGGTGCGTAAAGACTTGCTCTTAAACAGGGCACTAGTTAGTTACAACACCCCCTACCAAACAAAATCATTTTTCTGATACACCTGAAACGGCTTATTGTACAGGAACGTTGCGAACTTCATCCTGTTTTTCATACCCCTAAATGTCGTGTAATGAGTCGTTCACGAGTTCCTAGAGCGCGGTAAAACCAGCTGGCTACCATTTTTCTAGAAGCTCTGTGGCTTCATTTGCCTTGTTTGCAATAGCGTCAAATGATATCATCAGAGAGCGAAATAAACTGGAAACGGTTGTTGTCAGCTGCCATTGGACTTGTCTTAGATGACGAGATATATTTTACGCCAGCAAGCGCGCATGCGTGACTGCTTGAGAAGTATAAATTCCAGCCGCCACTTCTCTCGTATTGCATACAGATTCCACAAACGACGATGTCATTGTGTATATAAACGAATGTTGTTTACATAAACCGTTATGCACTAGACCATGCCGAGGTCAATAAAGTGTAAATAAAAAAAGCACAATGTTTACGTCCTCATCGTTGAACCAAGTGCCTCAAGGGTAAAAACACTGTGCATTCGAGTGCAATGTTTGGCATCAGTACCGCGACCAAGAAACAACGTATGGCGCCCGCACCCCACCCAATTGACAGCCATCTCTTCAACCACACACAACGGTATAGCATGAAAAGATGCACAGACAACT
>JABACO010000021.1:7171459-7188452 GCA_013339895.1 Ephydatia muelleri
ACACATGTCCACACACACATCAACACACATGTCCCACACACATCAACACACATGTCCACACACACATGTCCACACACACATCAACACACATGTCCACAAACACACATCAACACATGTTCACACACCATCAACACACACACATCAACACACAATACACATCATATACATGGTGCCCCATAATGAAGACAAATAATCGCAGCTTGTTAACTAAATTTTTAGTTTGTTATAATGGCATGACATAAATGAATAATTGATATATTTACCTTCCTATTAACTGAAATCTAAATCACTAATTAATTTAAATACAGTAATAATCATGGATACACAGATGTCATATTACTTTGAATGTCCTACTATTGAAGTTCTATTAAATTTCATTTAATTTCTTCCGACAAAGATTAATACATTATTAATTTTAATGATAAATAAATACTACTTTGGTGAATTAGCCAAAACTGCAACCTATCATCTATAACTTATTTCATTATTTTTGGGCACTTGATCATGAGGTTTTTCTATTTGACAATGTTTTTAATTTCTTTTATTAATGATAAATATTCATTACAATAAACTGTGTATTTTCCTTCATTGTGTGACACCTTGTAGATGCATCCGTATAGACCCATCCCCTGCTACAAACAGATGCAGAGACTAAAACGGTGGTCAAACACACAAATACAGTATTTTCAGGGTACTGTGACAATGCAAGGAGATCAGGGTGGTAGGGTGGTACTGCAAGGAGATCAGGGTGATAGGGTGGTACTGCAAGGAGATCGGTGGTAGGGTGGTACTGCAAGGAGATCAGGGTGATAGGGTGGTACTGCAAGGAGATCAGGGTGGTACTGTAAGGAGATCAGGGTGGTAGGGTGGTACTGTAAGGAGATCAGGGTAGTAGGGTGGTACTGCAAGGAGATCAGGGTGATAGGGTGGTACTGCAAGGAGATCAGGGTGGTAGGTGGTACTGCAAGGAGATCAGGGTGATAGGGTGGTACTGTAAGGAGATCAGGGTGGTACTGTAAGGAGATCAGGGTGGTACTGTAGGAGATCAGGGTGGTAGGATGGTACTGCAAGGAGATCAGGGTGGTAGGGTGGTACTGCAAGGAGATCAGGGTGGTAGGGTGGTACTGCAAAGAGATCAGGGTGATAGGGTGGTACTGTAAGGAGATCAGGGTGATAGGGTCGTACTGTAAGGAGATCAGGTGATACTGTAAGGAGATCAGGGTGGTAGGGTGGTACTGTAAGGAGATCAGGGTGGTAGGGTGGTACTGCAAGGAGATCAGGGTGATAGGGTGGTACTGTAAGGAGATAAGGGTGGTACTGTAAGGAGATCAGGGTGGTACTGTAAGGGAGATCGGGTGGTAGGATGGTACGCTGCAAGGAGATCAGGTGGTAGGGTGTGGTACTTGCAAGGAGATCAGGGTGGTAGGGTGGTACTGCAAAGAGATCAGGGTGATAGGGTGGTACTGTAAGGAGATCAGGGTGATAGGGTCGTACTGTAAGGAGATCAGGTGATACTGTAAGGAGATCAGGGTGGTAGGGTGGTACTGTAAGGAGATCAGGGTGGTAGGGTGGTACTGCAAGGAGATCAGGGTGGTAGGGTGGGTACTGCAAGGAGATCAGGGTGATAGGGGGTACTGTAAGGAGATCAGGGTGATAGGGTCGTACTGTAAGGAGATCAGGTGATACTGTAAGGAGATCAGTGGTGGTAGGGTGGTACTGTAAGGAGATCAGGGTGGTACTGTAAGGAGATCAGGGTGGTACTGTAAGGAGATCAGGGTGGTACTGTAAGGAGATCAGGGTGGTACTGTAAGGAGATCAGGGTGGTACTGTAAGGAGATCAGGGTGGTAGGGTGGTACTGTAAGGAGATCAGGGTGGTAGGGTGGTACTGTAAGGAGATCAGGGTGGTAGGGTAGGGTGGTACTGTAAGGAGATCAGGGTGGTAGGGTGGTACTGTAAGGAGATCAGGGTGGTAGGGTGTACTGTAAGGAGATCAGGGTGGTAGGGGGTGGTACTGTAAGGAGATCAGGGTGGTAGGGTGTACTGTAAGGAGATCAGGTGGGGGGTATGTTTGTTTAGGGTGGTACCTGGTAAGGAGATACAGGGTGGTAGGGTGGTACTGTAAGGAGATCAGGGTGGTAGGGTGGTACTTGTAAGGAGATCAGGGTGGTAGGGTGGTTACTTGTAAGGAGATCAGGGTGGTAGGGGGGGTACTGTAAGGAGATCAGGGTGGTAGGGTGGTACTGTAGGAGATCAGGTGATACTGTAAGGAGATCAGGGTGGTAGGTTGTAAGCTGTGGCAACATAACACTAATGCTACTGGTGTAGTGGTCACACCACTAATGCTACTGGTGTAGTGGTTCATAGCCACACCACTAATGCTACTGGTGTAACTATCAACAAGTGTCCCATGGCAAACTATCAACAAGTGTCCCATGGAAACTGTCAACAAGTGTCCCTAACAGATGTCCTGTGGCAAACTAAAAAGGGCTGAGCACTAGCTATCATGGTATGAATTTGGGACTCACAAAATCAAGGTTCCTATGGCAAAACCAAATGTTGCAACAGCAAAGAAATATCCAGAGTCTTCCACAGTGAAGGCAAATTGGTTGGTGAGAATGGGATTGGAGAGGGTGTCAATGATGTTGTAGCCACTGTCAATGGTGTAGAACACCATTACCAGTACACAGAGAAACTTCATGGAGAGGGAGGGGCAAGAGGGAGGGAGGGGAGGGAAGGAAAGAGGGAGAGGACATAAGTCAATTAACCAACACTTTGTATACATGTACACACATGTAGGCATGCATTCTCAACACAAGCAAAGTATGCACACACCACACCCACACACACCAAGGTGTACAACTCAAGCACATTTACAAAATATGCACAAATCACACCCACATTCACACCCACATTCACACCCCACATTCACACACATGCACACACACACACACACACACACACAAACTAACCATGGTTTTGCGGCCAGGTCGGTGACATTTCCAGGGGATCTGAAGACAACCCAGCAGGACTTTGCACACCTTCCGATTGTCCCGTGTGCAGTATCCTTCTCCTCGGAACATGAAGAGCTGGAGGACCATCACCCCTGCAGCCAACACTGCATTGATCCACCCCACAATCCTGAACTTATCCACCCCTGGTATCATCTGTAGTAGTATTACCAGAACTGTGGGCCACATGGGGGCACACACACACACATGCACACACACATACACATTTAACAAGACATGTCCTGGTCAATAGCAGTGTCATGATAATTATGAGATTCTTACCCACACTGAAACCAGACACCAGTGAATTGCTGATTGCAAATAACGAGTGGAGCAGATCTTTAGTGCGGATGACATGTTTGACCTTTGCTGCTACCACTGTATCAGTTGTATTTGCGTACTCAGAAGATCCTTCATCATTCTGTTCTTCTGGCTTCCTCCCAGATACAATTTCCATAGCCTGATTGGTACCAATCTCTGTACAATTGTCTTCTTCTCCCACCATATTCCTGCCATCATTTCCCTCCACATTTCTGCCATCTTTTCCCTCCTCATTCCTGCCATCTTTTCCCTCCACATTTCTGCCATCTTTTCCCTCCACATTCCTGCCATTGTTTCCCTCCACACTACTGCCATCTTTTCCCTCCATCACAGTCCTGCCATCTTCTTCCCCCACACCCCTGTCCTCCCTCATCCCCTTCAGCTCCAGCTTCAACTGATCGTACTCCTCGCACCTCTCCCCATAGTAAGCCACAGCCAGGAACCAGCCCAGCCCTGCATGTGCCCCTATGAGCAGCCTGGAGACCAACATCATCACCCCATTGGTGGCCAATCCGTAGATCACCCCTCCCACAAGATGGAGGAACACACTGAACATGTAGCAGGACCAGTAGGAGAAGTAGTGTAGGAGAACTCCCGTTCCCACGGCAGCGATGGTCTCACCCACACTATACATGGCAACGATCCACGCATATACAATCTCAGACTCCCCCAGACCTGATGTTCCCAGGCCAGTGGTTCCCAGACCTGAGGTTCCCAGCTGGAATATGGTGAAGACATGAGCTGTTATCAAAACTAATTAAATAGTCAAAATATGGTCTATTGAATATTTAGGGTCAACAACACCATGTCTAGACCACAGTGGACAAGTATGTGGGCACAGACACAATAGAACTGACATTAGGGTCCATGAGCTGACATAAGGTGACATTAGGGTACATGAACACATTAGGGTACATGAACACATTAGGGTACATGAGCTGACATAAGGTGACATTAGGGTACATGAACACATTAGGGTACATGAGCTGACATAAGGTGACATTAGGGTGCATGAACACATTAGGGTACATGAACACATTAGGGTGCATGAACACATTAGGGTACATGAACACATTAGGGTACATGAGCTGACATAAGGTGACATTAGGGTGCATGAACTGACATAAGGTGACATTAGGGTACATGAGCTGACATTAGGGTGACATTAGGCTATGTGAGGGTACAACTGATCATTTGGTACACTGTAATTAAAATCTGGTAGTTGTCAACTGGTACATGTAATGTCTTATATATGAAGCAAAGGTTATGTACACACTTCAATACCACCAGTAAGGGAGGAGGGGGGTGAAGGGGGGGTGGAGGGTTTGTATACCTGTTTCTGTCCCAGTCCTGTTTTCTTGAGGGTAAGTTATGAATTGGTGCAGTGTGGAGAAGGGTGTGGCATAGCCCACACATACAAGGGCTGTGACCACCATGGTATATATCCAGTTGCATCTCAGCCTCCACATCTTCGCTACATCTGTAACCATGGTAAAGAAGGACGGGCATAAATGGAGGCAGATCATCTCAGTATTGCATAGCTCCACCCCCCACCATCTCCATATCACCTGCTCCGCCCCCCACCATCTCCATATCACCTGCTCCGCCCCCCACCATCTCCATATCACCTGCTCCGCCCCCCACCATCTCCATATCACCTGCTCCACCCCCCACCATCTCCATATCACCTGCTCTGCCCCCCACCATCTCCATATCACCTGCTCCGCCCCCCACCATCTCCATATCACCTGCTCCGCCCCCACCATCTCCATATCACCTGCTCCGCCCCCCACCATCTCCATATCACCTGCTCCGCCCCCCACCATCTCCATATCACCTGCTCCGCCCCCACCATCTCCATATCACCTGCTCCGCCCCCCACCATCTCCATATCACCTGCTCCGCCCCCACCATCTCCATATCACCTGCTCCGCCCCCACCATCTCCATATCACCTGCTCCGCCCCCACCATCTCCATATCACCTGCTCCGCCCCCACCATCTCCAGAGGTAATATACCAGAGGGATTGGAAACAAATCATGTGTGCAATACATTTTAATTCAAGGCCTCACAAACTATTATCTAATGTGGATCACACCATAAGGGGGGTAGTCATTGTTATACAAGAGAATAACGAACAGAATTTGCTAAGTTGAAGGCTCGCGTGGTTGGTGGTGCTTTGCTAGTTCTTTTTACGTCCATTTTATGTGCTCATTTTGGTAAGTTAGTGTTGATTGCTCCGTTGGCAATCCCTCTAAGTCTATCTAGCATTGGCGATACTTGGTGTTGATTGGTAGTGCGTATTATCACCGAGTCATCTCTGTCCCGGTAGCATAGCTCTTTCGTGGGCAACAACGCAATATGGAAGCCACTTTTATATAATAACACATCGATGCCGTACACTACCATTCTACCCTATTTCTGCGCGAGTGTTCTAGTCTATGTATGATGGGGCTGCTCACCTGCTCTCCTCTTTTTTTCCGTTTTCATCCTCGTCTCCTGTTACGGGAGCGTAAGTTTTGCACATCTTCAGCTACTAATCTTCACGAGGCATGGCTCTACCAGTTCATCATGATAGCTGAGATATTATTGGCGGGAGGGCGGGGCGTGGGGAGGGGAGTTATTGCTACGTCACCATCTCGGCGACAGGGATCTGGGCACAAGAGAGGGGTGTGCAGCTGCCGTTTATTGTCTACCTTGTCAGTGATGTAAACCGTCATAATGAAAACGATGTTCCATTGTTTCGCTTGTCTGAATTAATCCCATAACCGTATTAATTAATAGCTGCAAAGACCTGTGGCTATACTACTCATAGTGCCGGTTATGTCGGGGAGGGTGGGGGTACGGGAGTCTGTATCAGGTGTAAGGTGCCATTACTATTATTCAATACGGTTTGCTCACTTGAACATAGGGAATAATGGATTGCTGCTGCCATTCCCTCCACTTGACACATGCAGTATAGAGTACTTTATACAGAAGTACACAATCCGATGCATTATCTTAACTAATTGGTTTGGGCCACGGAAGAAACAGTCTTCTATACCAGTTTTTTTCCCCCTTTTTCCTATCTTAGTTGCTTGGCTCAAACATGTGTACAGTGCTATCCTTCTTTAAGTCATTCAAAAAGACTATTTAGCGAGAATGGCACGATCCTTTACTTGAGTAGAAAATTGTGCGGGCTTATAGCCTAACTATTGCAAGCTGTATCCATGCAAATGATAAGTTTTGGATTTTAAAAGAAATAATGACGTGTAGACATCATTTATGTATTCCAAATGGAAAGAGAAATGAAATCTAAGGACCTAACCTCTATCTCCATTTGACGGTCCATGAGGGTTTTTCTTGGAATATTTATCTTTGGACAACAGAATATTCTATAATTTAAAAATAGAAACTAAGACGACTTCTTGTTATGTATTTATATATTTAGTTATCAAATACATACTGCACTAATATTCTAGGGCTCAACCTGCATGGCCCTAGCATTGGATCTCACTAATGCAATGCTCAGTCTTGAATAAAGTTCAAAGGTGGCTTGAGATATTTGATGTTGAACAAGAGAGTGAAGGATAGCAAGATTGGTACCAAACTAGGAATTAAAACACTGCCACGCCTCCCTGTCCCATGTGCCATATGATTCCACACCCCAACCCAGCATACTTTGCATCAGTGGTGGTGTGCTTCTTCAGTTCAGCTGCTTCTAAGGCAGCACCTGCTGATGCTCCCACTGCAGACAATATATTTGTATTAAGCGGTGAAACAACAGGTCAAAAGTGGCTGGCCTTCTTGTATTCCAATCCATAACTAGGATGTCTGCTGAGTGCTGACCAAGAGTGAGAAAGATTTGTGCTAAGCCCCGAGCCTACTTTCACCTAGACGGACAGATGTGCACAACAAAATGACTCAGCCAAGATATCTCTGAGTGTGTTGTGGCGAACAAAGTGCACATTGTGAACCGCATGAAGTGTCCAGACTTAGCCACCACCAAAAGAAGTGAAGAACTCATCTAGGAGCTGGCAGTAATCCTATACGAAACTGAAATCTGATTATTATAAACGTCTACTGAGTTATTGATTTTGATTTTAGTTAATTGAAGTTGATTTTTGATTTTAGCAAATTGGAAGGTAAATATTTATATTAACGTTTCTTCTCATGTCACTATAATGTACTAAATTAATTGTTTAACAACTACATTTAGTTTTAAAGCGATTCTCCTTGTTTGCCTGTATCTCTAGCGAATCTGAAAGATAGACTCCCTATGCCAATGAAGTGGCAATCTGAGTCCATTTTAGGACATCAGGACTGGTACCATTTGTCTGCAGCACACTTGACAAAGAAACTTGGTGCATGCTATATTTCACAGATAAGCAGTTAACCACATACCCACACATGGTCAATATTATAATTATGTTTTTTGACACAGAGGTACACTTCTACACTGGTCTAAATATTGTCTCAATAATGAATGCTTAGTTGTCGGCTAGAGTATATTCTTTGAGTGGGATGATTTCAGTGGGTCACAGGTGTCACAAGGTAGACATCAAAGAATGTGGCAAAGGATTGGGAATATGGACAACACGGGGCACCCTGGACACTTCCTGCAGGAGGCTTTGGAACCACCACCTTGATCTTGCCTCCAGTGCATAGCTTGACCACAAGGGAACTGTGTGTGGTGACAGTGGGCAGTTCCACTGATCCATCAGCAGGGGAAGCGTAAGACTGTGAATATACTCTACTGCGAGAGTTAGCATTGCAGTTTTGAATTGACGAGCACTTGATGAAAGACAGCCCTGTTCTGTGCCACAGACTTGTCCACTTGGAAGTACACCTGGCTTGATATGAAGTAGTACCCACTTTGTGGTACCTGCAGTGATTGGTCACTAGCACTGAAGTTCATGCCTCCATCAACAAAGGCCACACCATCAACACTGCTGCATTCCCAGCCCATGTTGTAGTACAGCTGGTCTGAATGAAGATAGAACTAGTTATCAATTTATTTTATGCTATCTAACTATTACCAGAGCCAGAGGTTGGTGCAGAATCTGCAGATCCTCTGACATGAGCAATGGGAGCAGTCTGTGTATGAAGGACATTAAAATAGTTATTCGCACATGACCAAGAAGGCAATTACTGTACCTCATCTGAGAGTGACGAGTAGCAAGATGGGCCAGAGTCGACGTCTCGAACTGTGAACGTAAAGGGTAGGGGAAAATCGTAGTGCCACGTATATATTGCCAGTGCTTACATATAGCACACTGTAGATATGGAGTGATGGCTGTCCTATATGCACGTATACATGTGAGTACTATAGTATAAGCGCACGCATCAGCATGAGAATTTGCAAATATACTCCTTGCATTGTTGTGCGGTGTGGTGACAGTATCGATACAGTTACAATTGAGAACTGCAGTCGAGTGCTGACTTACTGGCTCTAGCATGAATGGACCGATGCGTTTGAACTGTTAACGAAACGCTCTCCTGCATGGGGAATTGCAGAAGTATTTGTGATGCAAGTATGCTACATGACTTGCACATGATGTCACATACGTTGTCTTCGACGTAGCCGACTTGGTTCGAAAAAGTCCTTTGTGTTACGGTCAGTGGTGCAGCCGCGATGGTTGTGACAAAAACCAATCCTACGATGGCAGTCGCTAGTGTCAACACTGCTAGCTGTTCTCTCTTTCTGATCATATCCATCATTTCAAAAATGTTCGCCTTAGCAGACAATAGTCAATGATTTAGCTACGGCGTATTAGTGTAGTTCAGTGATCTGATGCTGAACATCATCTTTCCATGCTCTTTTATAGCGAAGTGCCGGTATATCTTGGGAGTGTTAGTTCGGTATTGTTCCCAACTGTAACTAGAAAGATGGATTTGATTGATTAACATACGGCTTCGCGTAACTACATACGTAATGAACATTCAGTAATACGTATGGTACATGTTCCCAAACAAAAGATGGCAACACAGATATTTTCCCGCTAATTCTAAATATAAATGTTATCTTTCCCTTCGTTACTTGACGAGATAGAAGCGATAACACACCGCAAACATAACTACTACAGTACTGCTGAACTTGATCAGCTTTGATTACAATCAAAAGTAATTACACAATGGTTTGTTTTAGATATTCAAAATGTTTGCACAGCGGCGATCTCGTTGAATTGCATAGTAGTGTGTACATATGCTATTCTTTTCAGTACATGTACAAGAGAATAAATTTCCGCTTAAATGTTGACTCTTATAATGTCTAACATCATCCCGGAGGAAACCACCCAGGTGTACAGAAATTCGCATGCCTTTTTGTTACTTGCGCATCAGAGCTGAAATCCAAACAGCATGCACATGTTTTTGCATTTTAGCTTTGGCTAAAATAGTTAAGGTCTAGTTCCTTCTACAAACTTCTAACCAGGTTGCAAAAATCAAGCTACCCAAGTTGCGTATGTGAACTTCACTTTGGAAACTTGGTTAGCAAATTGTAGAATTGTAGGGCGTACCTATTTTAGTTCAGAACTAAATTGCATGAGAAATATGCGTGCACTGTTAGATTTCAGATCTGGTGGATAGTAACAACATGCGTGGTAACTTGACCATGGTTGACAATAGTGGTGGGTTACGTCATTAAATTGAGCGTGACTGCACGCGGAACATTTTGTTAACTTATTATCATCCGATAGATACACATGCGTGATATGCGTGATAAGGCACATTAGCTAGTGAAGACAGGTTCTCGTCCCAATGTGAAATAAGTGTACAGAACTTGATGTGCGCCGTGTGTGTGCATGTATGCGTGGGGAGGGGGAGGTAGGATGGAACATCGCGTGGGGAGGGGGAGGTAGGATGGAACTATCGCAAAGGTCCAGATTTATTCACAGTCGAGATTATGAGCTATTGTATTGGATTTGGTATGTACTCTCCAGAATATCGATTCTGTGTGTTTGTGTGCTAATTAAAAAAATCCCCTGGGTTTTTTTACAATTGTTTTGTGATAGTGGTGGGGATGGGGGAAGGATTGGGGGCGGGAAGGGGGACAAGAGGGGGGCAATGCAAAGGTAAGACTACATATTTATACGTTGTGTGATTTGTGCAATGGACACTCTCACGTGTGTGATTTGTGCAATGGACACTCTCACGTGTGTGATTTGTGCAATGGATACTCTCACGTGTTTGATGACGTCCAGTTGACCACGGATGGTACGCAGCCATGGGTATGGGAAGGCGGAGCAAACTTTCTCAATGATCACCGAATGCTCCGACCATTACGTACGTGATGCATTTTTCTTGTTCCTATCAATTTCCCTCTTCCTCCTCCCGGCCCTTCCCCCACTCCAAAACCTATTACCATGTACAATAACCAAGGCCGTAGTAAGGTGGTAGCATATTATTTTTTGCATATCTAGTACTCTGATCCAGCAAGGCGCTTAATCTTCATAGAGTAATTTGAGTACATATAATAGATTGCTGATTGATTTTATATCATAGTCTACTTCATCTTTATTATTTGGTTCATTTCAGTTTCAAACCTGGAAAGTCCAACCATCAAATCGTCAATTATTTATTGGGGAGACCTTAAAACCAAACCCTGGATCCTGTGAATGAAGGTGTGGCCTGGAGAAAAGGTTTGGCACAATTATCAACCAACTATGTGTGCCTAAACCCTTGTTTTAGGCTATCAATAATTCATAATTGGTAGATCAAGACCATGTTGGCAAGAAGATGCCTTATGCTTCCTGTTGGTACAGACAATGGTTGAGGTCACTAACTACATAACTGCATTTTAATAAGTAGCACCCAATTAATAGGTACTCCAATGGACTTGGATGCAAAATAAACATTAATTAAATAGAACTAGATACAGAAGAGAGGCATCTATTAGAGATGGGTCCATATCCATACGTGTACTCGCATTTGCACTGAATCAATAACTTTGGGAGTCCGAAATGGCACTCCCTCTCTGTGTACCTCCCGCTAGATGAAAACCCTTTCTTGAAGTGTATTCAGTGTTCATAACTAGTTGTATACTATATAATTGAAGGGTGTGTATTGACATGTAGCTTCTATGCACAACCTAAATGTTGTAGAGATTACGGTAACAGAGGTTTAATTCAAAGAACAGACAGACACCTCTTTTTGTTACTTGAAAGTTGATATTCAAGGTAGCAACTACATATATGGCCGCATCTGTTTATACAATGCACAACTTAAGACACCTGCATTTTATTCAAGAACCAGCTCAGTATGCTATACTATGTAGTCCTCACCATGGTTAAATTGCCCCATTGGTTTGAAATAGAAGCCAGTACATGTAAAAGTTGATCTGTGCATGTAACTGTAACGTAAGCCATCACATTGCAGTTTTAACTTCGCAAACTCAAGGTTGTACAACTCAGCAAAACCACACAACTACGATTGCATAGCCACATAATCAACGTTGCATACTTTCGTCAGAAGCCTCATACCATCTCTCCCTCCTGTCCCCCTTCACCTCTCCCTTCTTAAGTCCCTCTTTCACAAACCAGCAGGGAGAGTAAGACGCTTGTTCTAGCCCCCCACACAAATGCAGAGGTCAGTCCACCTTGCAAATGAGTTTTGACTGCCACTGATGATGCTTGGGGTGTGACGGTGGTGTGACGGGGGTGTGACGGGGGTGTGTATTCAATGGTAACCACATCAGGTGTGAAGTACGTTATCGGGGTGTGGATAGTAATACACCCACCCCCAAGACTGGTTAACCCAACAAGTGTTGTGATGAAGACAAGTGTGGGAATAGCAAGGCCTGGCTTTGATGCCATAAAATAAAAGGCCCACATAGAACTAGTACACGTGATACACTTCAGTTGTTGACTTAGTGGCGACACTCCTCAGTGGCGACACTGAATTTTAGAGATATCCAATTAGGATATCCAATTAGAGCCAGATATGCTTGTGGTGGTTGAACAAACGATCTTTGCAGTTAGCCGGGTGCTAGGCTGGCATAGGAGCAACAGTTCCGTGTGAGGATAAGCCAGAAGTAGAAGCACTCTAGTACCAAGCTATGGGCACATTGTGGGGTTCAGTGGTTGTTTGAAGATGGATGGTTCGCCAGTTCTTGTGGTTGTTTTGAAGATAGTGCACAACAGTAAGACTGGCACACAAGGTGTTATTTCAAAGCCGCACTGCCAGATTAGGGCATGAACACTGGGGCACTTGTTTATTTTAAGAGTGCTAGGTTGTGGCAGAGATAATGGACATAACTATCCACTAGCTACAAATGCCCTATGTGTGTGTATCACATGCTAGTTGGACAATATACAGATATTCACATCCATATATGATACCATAACTTCACTTGTTTTCTGGCATTGTCAATAATCAAGTAACAAAATGTTTGGGTGTGTTGTGAATTCTCAGGGAAGACCCCAGCATCATCCACCTTTGTCAAAGTGAGAGTGATAGAAAGAGGGAGGAGAGCGAGTGACAGGAAAGGGGAGGAGAAGAGGGGTGGGATAAGAGAGGAGAGGACAAGAGGTGTGGTAGGAGGAAAAGAGTGTGGAGGAGAGGAAGGAGAGGAGGGGTGGGAAATAGAGGAGGGGTGGGAAATAGAGGTGGGGTGGGTGAGGACAAGTGGGAGAAGTTCAACAAAGCCTCAACACGCTACAAAGCAATACCCTGGCTGTGACTTCAAAGACGGTAGAGGCAATTTGTAGCTTCTTTGTATATGGATCCTTCACGACCCTAGAAGTGCACAACACATGTCACTATGCAAGATGTAGTACCCTGTCCTCATACCATCACTAAACTAGAGGCAAGGAAAAGGCAGTATAGGTATGAGGGCAGGATACTATGTGGTATGAGGGCAGGATACTATGGGGTATGAGGGTAGGATACTATGGGGTATGAGGGCAGGATACTATGGGGGCATGACAGCAAGATACTATGGAGTATGAAGGTAGGATATTACAGTAACCTTTTGCAATACTCACGTGACAAGTTCTTTGTACATGGCTTTTGTCACATCGAGGTATGGAGTGATGGTGTCTTCATACTGAATTATATCAAACAGAGAGAAAGAAATGATTAGCAGGATAGTGCAAGAAGACCTCCACTTGGAACACTCTCTAACATATGAATGTGTCATGTTACAGTGCTCGTTCTGTCTAAATGTGAGCAAATGTAATTGTTTCACCCCAAGAAATCGTTCTATTGGAACAACTTGTTCAAGGAAGATGAGTTTCAGGGCAGGAATGCTATGTGGTCATAACTCTGTTTTCATTCTATATTTATGGTCAAAGAATCCTCAATAATATTCCAGTCAAAGCAATTAGCATCACCACTTCCAGGTTTCTCAGAAAAGTCCTTTAATTGGATTCACATTAACTAACAATAACAAAATAATGTCACTTCACACTACAGCCATAACAGAAGTGGCTGTGTTGCTGATGCCATGGCAACATTTAGAGATACAAAATAACATGACACGAATTATGCTACAATGCAAAAGTAGCCGAGAAACAGTTTGTTTCAAAGCCAGCTGTCACAGCACAGCTATCAGTAATCAATCACACAGCAGGTGGCTTCCCTACATGGTCAGCATTTAGGTGGCATCCCTAGATGGTCAGTGTTTAGGTGGCTTCCTAGATGGTCAGTGTTTAGGTGGTTTCCTAGATGGTCAGTGTTTAGGTGGCTTCCCTAGATGGTCAGTGTTTAGGTGGCTTCCCTACATGGTCAGTTTTCAGGTGGCATCCCTACATGGTCATGTTTAGGTGGCTTCCCTAGATGGTCAGTTTTCAGGTGGCTTCCCTAGATGGTCAGCATTTAGGTGGCATCCCTACAAGGTCAGTTTTCACATCCCTATATGGTCGGTCAGTGTTTAGGTGGCTTCCCTAGATGGTCAGTTTTCAGGTGGCTTCCCTACATGGTCAGCGTTTAGGTGGCATCCCTATGTGGTCAGGTCAAGGCGTGTAGAAAGGTAGGTTGGGCATATGATGGGACACATAGGGGGAAACAAAGGGGGACACACAGGTTGTAGGAGGTACAGCATGGCATGAAACACACTGTGTGGTACGTAGCTGACACCTGTGTGGTACGTAGCCGACACCTGTGTGGTACGTAGCCAACACCCTGTGTGGTACGTAGCCGACACCCTGTGTGGTACCCTGTGGTACGTAGCCAACACCTGTGTGGTATGTAGCTGACACCCTGTGGTACATAGCCAACACCCTGTGTGGTATGTAGCCGACACTGTGTGGTACGTAGCCAACACCCTGTGTGGTATATAGCCAGCTTATAACACCCTAGATGGGGCAGGTATATGCACCTGGTTGACAGGTCCCCCCAGAGCCAGGTGTTTGAAGACTCTAAACAGGAATTCTGCCCTCTGTGCCTCATCGAACATCCCATAGTTGGCACAGTCAGGGTCCAAAAGCACCTAGGAGAAAAAATCACTCCACTGAGGCACGGGGGCAGTGGCTGAGGTAAACTGACCTTTCTCAGCTCATCCGATACCAGGAAATCATCCATGACGTCATCAAAGCACTTGACAATGTGTCCCGTCTCTCGCACAACCCCTTAATAAATAAACAGTTTAGAAATACAGAGGAACATCAGGTGTTGGTCCCATGCTACCAGCTCCAATGTTGCTAGACAACTTAAGACAGAACACAGTTTAAACCCACCTGAGGAGTGCAAGTGATCAAAGAAGCTCATGTTAAGCTGAGAGCATGGAACATCTTTGACACTGACATGCGTAACTTTACTGCCTGGGATTCAACAACAAAGCGTTTACGGCAAGTGTTCAGATTCGGGTGCGCAATAATAGGAGAACAAGGACACTTACTGATTGGAGCCCAATGACCATCAGCTGCATGCTCCTGCAAGTCGCAGACATATCAGTTAACGCTGTACAGCTAAATTGGAGTGAACAAACCCTGAGAGTGTCTGTGACCACAGAAGACTGGAAAAAATCCTGGGTGCGTAAAGACTGCTCTTAAACAGGGCACTAGTTAGTTACAACACCCCCTACCAAAACAAAATCATTTTTCTGATACACCTGAAACGGCTTATTGTACAGGAACGTTGCGAACTTCATCCTGTTTTTCATACCCCTAAATGTCGTGTAATGAGTCGTTCACGAGTTCCTAGAGCGCGGTAAAACCAGCTGGCTACCATTTTTCTAGAAGCTCTGTGGCTTCATTTGCCTTGTTTGCAATAGCGTCAAAGATATCATCAGAGAGCGAAATAAACTGGAAACGGTTGTTGTCAGCTGCCATTGGACTTGTCTTAGATGACGAGATATATTTTACGCCAGCAAGCGCGCATGCGTGACTGCTTGAGAAGTATAAATTCCAGCCGCCACTTCTCTCGTATTGCATACAGATTCCACAAACGACGATGTCATTGTGTATATAAACGAATGTTGTTTACATAAACCGTTATGCACTAGACCATGCCGAGGTCAATAAAGTGTAAATAAAAAAAGCACAATGTTTACGTCCTCATCGTTGAACCAAGTGCCTCAAGGGTAAAAACACTGTGCATTCGAGTGCAATGTTTGGCATCAGTACCGCGACCAAGAAACAACGTATGGCGCCCGCACCCCACCCAATTGACAGCCATCTCTTCAACCACACACAACGGTATAGCATGAAAAGATGCACAGACAACTACAGTTTCACAAACATTTCTACATACATCTCTACATTTAGCTATCCAAATAATAATGATAACCAAACGCCTATGGAGGATTGCACAAATCAGCTTCTGTGACAGATAACGGTTAGCGTTTTTGCCCTCAGAGAGAAAAAAAAAAATAGGGTGGGGAGTTGGGGGTTCAACAAATGAGTCATGACAGTATTACCATAGTAGATGGAATCTTTCTTAAACTAAACTGTAGATGAACAGGAAATGTGAGAAATGATGAATACACAGAAGTGAGCTGGTCCAGATTTGATCGCAGAAGAAAACAGAGAAATGAGAGAAAGAGAGGAGAGAGAGAGAGAGAGAGAGAGAGAGGAGAGAGAGACGAGAGAGAGAGAGAGAGAGAGAGAGAGAGAGAGAGAGAGAGAGGAGAGAGAGAGAGAGAGAGAGAGAACGGATGCACAGTATGGAGCAAACCCTAGACCCATGCCCCATTGAGGATGTCATCGCCAACAGACACCTGCAAGGTGTGTTCCATCTCCATACCTCCCTCCATTCCATCGATGTAGTCTCTCCCGGCCCCAGGTATGTAGGTCTTTCCCAGCACACCAGGCATGCTGCCTGTGGTGTCCATCCCTTCGTCAAAGTCCACAATGCCCACGTCAGAGGGGTAAGGTGTGGCAGTGGCCCCGCCTAGCCCGGAATCGTGCGAGGCCTGCCTGTTGTGCTCACCGCTGGAGAGATAGGGGTCCCCGTTAGAGCGTGGTGGGGATGCGGGAGGGCTCGGCCAGCTGTAGCTTATGCTGCTGCTGCAGCTGCTGCTCCATCTGCCTCTTCTGCTGGATGTAATGCTGCTGCATGCTGCGATCCATGCTCATGCTGTAGTTGGGGTACGGGGGCTGGTGTCCGCCCCCCTCCTCCCATCATCCCGCCTGGCATCCCTGATATGGAGTGGGAGTGCTGGTGGAAGCCAGCTGTGGGGGGAAGCCAGCTGGTGGTCCTCTCCTTGTGGTTGATATAGTACACCTCCCCCTCGGGGGTGTAGGCC
>JABACO010000021.1:7189452-7213635 GCA_013339895.1 Ephydatia muelleri
GGGGGGGAGGGGGACACTCATGTGCGGCTGCGGCTGGAGGGGGTGAGGATAGCCCCCCCTCTGCGAGTGACGTGACATCATCTTGCGTGGGTCCTCCCAAGTGGTTGTTTTGGTGTTGTGGCTGTAAGGGTGGTGGTGGTGGTGGTGGTGGTGGTGGTGGTGGTGGTGGTGGTGGGAAGAATCAAAGACAGAGGGCTTAAAGTATTGTTGTTTGCTTTTGTTTTTTAAACACAAATTAATGACTCCAATTGGTCCTAGCCTTGTAGTAATGCACACATCAAAGAAGCCTGTTCGCTGTGTTTGTTACATTCTCACAGAACCCAAAGTGACATCTTCTCAATAAGTGTGAAACGTATCCATTACCAAACAGAAAAACAACCAATCACATGGCAACTAACTGGAGCCCTTGCTGGTCACAAGTTTACACATCAGACATTTGTAGATGTTAGACATCAAGGTTCTCACTTCAACCCTCCCACTAAACTGATAACAATCCACACCTACACATGCACCCACAACACATGAACAGACAAAACACTGCACACACGCACACTTATAACATACCACACAGATACCACACACACTACACCAACCACACAGCACACACCAGTTGTTCCTTTTCCCGCCACTTAACAAGCACTGTCATGAATAAAACCACAACACCCTAGAGTTCTTCCACACACCCACACACACTCACACACATGTGCTTGTGTACATAGTGTCCATCACACTCTCCCCTCCCACACACTCTCCCTCCCACACGCTTTCCCTCCCACACACATGCAACTCCCAGAAACTTTTCTTCAATCGCCTCTTGCACATGTAACACCCAAAAAGAAAGAAAGGACATCATTGTTCTCACTCAAGCCTATTGCATTGAAACACACCACTCCCTTCAGTCACCTATGGCCTGGACAAGGGTCAGTGTGTGTAGTCTTTTGGGGGCAGCGAACATCCATATACAACCACGCAGCCCACACACACTACAAGTCATTAGCAAGGGTAGACACTAATCACTCAACCCAAAAGGAAGCCACCAAACATCGAAGGCAAACTGAGAAGGGCCAACCAGCCATGCCTCAAATCACAAGAGGATCACAGGATAGCCAAATGAACAGTGGTCAAAGTATGGGAGGTGTTCAAAACAAAGGGGCTAGGTTGTTAGCGAAGCCAATAACAGAGTTGCTACCACAACTTTGAGAAAGAAAAAAAAGCTATGGTCACAGTACCCACTACAAACATAGCTGTGGACTATGTTTCCTTAAAAAACCACAGCAAACACATCTCTTTGCCGCCTTTCATTACTGATAAAACACCAGTGTCTACAAGTGTCTTCCCCACCTAAAAGGAAAAACATACCCATTCGTTCCCAATTAGTGCCCCATGACAAAACTTTTCTAAAGAACACCAAAACGCTCAAAAAAAGAAGGAAAAAGGCCAATAATTGGTGCAGGGAGCACACTACCAGAATGTAATAATTTTTTCCTTCTCTAGACCTAATGGCTCAGAGGAGCAATCGGATTAGTCCTCTGACCACAAAGTATAAGCATTGATCTCACCTACATTGCAGAGCAGGGATGTCAGAGAGAAGTGCCATGCACAACAGAAACCTCTCATGACCCAACACACAACACAAACCACTCTAATGACATGGTTGGCAAGTCAACTGTAGCTGCCGTTCCCAACACAACAAGGTAAATGAGACTACCCCATAACTAACCCCACACATTGTATTCCTTGGAAACCCAAAACTCAGTGTCTACAGCAACAAGAACAGTGAGAGAGAGAAAACGGAGAAGGTGTGGAGAAGGGTTGTGGGAGGAGTCAATGATGGGATAAACAAACAAGTGAAGCAAACAAAAGAGCCTTAGGGTTGCCATTGTTTGTGGTACCAACTGGCACAGGTGTCACAACCATTAAAGCCAACTAGAGATGAAGGCCAGAGCTCCTTTTCCACTCCCTTCAAATATACACATGCATTGATCCCATGGGACACACTCCCTTTCTCAAATTGCTGTGCACTTGTGCTACACTCCGTTAAGTCGCATGCCAAAATTGGGGGGTTTCAGTCCTACTTATGCACATACAAGGATACGTGGAACCTTTGTTTGTTGCATATGCACGGGCATCGTGTATATACGTGAGTGCGTATGCGTGGTATGTGCGCACGTTTATGTGTGTTCAACGGAGAGGAGCCAACATTGCTTATTCGAATTTGGCAACTAAGCGCAATAATAACCTCACCTTTGCCGCGAGGTCTCGTAAAATAACAAACCAAACAAAACGCGGCATCCTTTATTCCTGCGCCAACCTATCGTTCGAGCACAAATTTTAACAGAACGGAGAATAAGCCCCTTACCTATTGAGATTAAGGAGGAGGGTAGGGGGAAGGAGAGGGGGAAGAGGGGAGGGAGGGGAAATTAAAAATTGCTTACTCAATGTAGTAACTGATGCCATCCGGCGTTTTGGCGGGCTCCCATCCAGGCGGCAGGGGCTGGCTTTGTAGGGCGTCCTGCGCAAACTGCCTCGAGGCATACATATGGTCTATGGTAGCCGGCATCGAGACGGAGCGCGAGTGTAGGCACGGGGAGGTGATGCCCTGCTTCTGGTCGGTTGCGTGAAAGAAGGAAGAGGGAAGCTGGCGTTCAAGCATTGGTTTCCCAGCTTTAGAAGGTACCCCGTTTTGAACTACTTCGAATAGCTCTTCCAACAACTTATTCGAATCTTCAGTCACACGAACGACTGGCGTGCCATCTCCATCTCTCCCGGTAGACACCTTGGCCATCTTCTGCCTGACAGTCCGATTTTTTTTTATCTGCTCTCTGCTATAGAAGACGCTATCACACAACAGCCTGCTACGTCCAATCCGTTCGACTCCTTCGACAGTGGTTTATGATGTCACTGCCTCGGGGGAGTTGATAGTGGGTGTTGCCCTAAGATTACATCATCACTTTTTTGCTCGACTTGACCCCGCATACTGCGGTCTGTTGCGTGAGAATGGGAAACGTTACGCGTCAAGGAGTCTTAAGTTTAGTACCTTTTATCAAAGACGAGTATGTGTCTGTTAGGTTCTCTCTTGTCTTAACCATCATCCCTACTGTAAATAATTAGTTTAGCATCCGAAGAATGCAGTATGAAGACTTGTCCCCCATGTAGTTACAAATGCATGGTTCGCCTAACAAGGAGCAGCTGTGCAATTGGTCTGTTATGTGACGGAATCAATGACTGTGATTACGAGACTGCAGAATCTATGTTTAGAACAGGTGACCTGATTGATTCCGTCACATAACAGACCAATTCCTTGGTTTGGGGTATTCCCATCAGCAGGAAGCCAAAATGCATGATGGCTCAGAGACCCCAAACCAAGGAGCTGCTTCCAAAATTAATATAGGGGTGAATTAAGTTATCAAACACATGTTAGGGTTTACTTCAGATGGGAGGGGCCAAATGTACATGCATCATGTGACTAACTGCATGGTTGTTGCTTTGTTCATGTCTCTAGCTACTATTTTGATAAGCCAATGACTCCAACATACTTGAAAGGGATTTCGTCTGACCAGCCTGCAACAGCAATAACTGGCCATAGCAACTGATGTGTAGCACTGATACAATTATTTCTTCAATTATGTTTGCAGTATCCAATGAATGTGTTAGCCCCTCACTGCAAAGGCATCCATTCCTCTTTCCCATCAAACCTCCTTCCTATTCTCCCTTTAACCCTTTTCCTTCCTCCTCCTTTATCTTACTAGCTAATCCTCTCCACCCTTTGTCCTACTGATCTTTCATTCTCTCTTCCTCCTTTCCTCCATTTGTCTCCTCCTCTCCCCTCTCTCCTCACTTCTCCTACTCCTTTCTCCCTTCCTCTCCTCTCCCCTATTGACCTCACCTCTCATCCCTCTTCTTGTGAGACTGTGTGAACACATATTAGCAAATTCATACACACATACACATGTAAATTCAAATGCACAAAACATAGGACTGCACAGTGTAAAGAGGTCACTGAAGGGCCATAATTGTTCAGCCATATCATAGAGGTGCAGATGGCCTGCAGAGTATAGTAGCATGAATTGCAATTAGGATGTGACCACCACATCCAAGGTGACCACACTTTTACCACCAGATATGCTCATTGCAGCACATACATATTACACACATACACGCGCGCACATTACGCATAGAATGCACATGCATGTACACGTGTACACACACGTACATGTGTACATAGCAAATACACAAATACACATGTCTCCACATATTCCTACGTGTGCACATCACGTGTGCAAAATTGCATGCACACACACACACACACACTCACACACACACACACTCATACACACAGAGCAGAGGCCCACATGTGCACACACATGTATGCATGTGCACACATAGCAGACACATACCATCCCACAATCCCACGGCAGTGAGCTTAATAGGATGGGTTTCTGGTAAACAAGTCATATTGGGTTACATAGCTGTGTTCGTTACAACTACACTAGACATTCTGAAGAACAGTATCTGATTTGACACCCCAGACCAACTGGCTGGGGGGTATACCTCTGTACTATCTCTAGGCTAGTACAGCTGGCTTGGGGTTACCTCAAGACCAGCACAAGCAACCCACTTTTAACAGCTCTTACTTTGGTTCCATAACCTTAGTCCACTGTCACTTCACATTCACTCACTTGACCCCCTCCCATCTTCTTCCTTCCCTCTCCTCCCTCCTACCTCCTCATTCAAACATCCCACACATCATCATTACACACCTTGACAACCAAGACATCAGTGTGGAATGCTGCTTTGATTTATCTCATTTAGGGCTACCTTGGGAACCATTGACTGCACTTTTTTTCTTCTCTTATTGGTCACTAAGAACTAAAGAAGCTCTTCAAGTAGTTAAGCATTACTTCTATAATAGGTGTGTGCATCTGAGGGGTGTTTGTATGTGTGTGTGTGTGTGTGTGTGTGTGTGTGTATATGCGTGTGTGTGTATGTATGTGTGTGTATGTATGTGTGTGTATGTATGTGTGTATGTGTGTGTATGTGTGTATGTGTGTATGTATGTATGTATGTGTGTGTATGTATGTGTGTATGTATGTATGTGTGTATGTATGTATGTGTGTATGTATGTATGTGTGTATGTATGTATGTGTGTATGTATGTATGTGTGTATGTATGTATGTGTGTATGTATGTATGTGTGTATGTATGTATGTGTGTGTATGTATGTGTGTGTGCATGTGTATGTGTCTGTATGTATGTCTGCGTGTGTGTATGTGTATACGTGTATGTGTGTGTGTTTGTGTTAGTGTGTATACGTGGTGTGCATGTTTGTGTGTGTGTGTGACCCATCCTTCTAACACCTACACATCCAATGTGTTGCAACAGAAGCCATGTTCACTGAGATTAAATGGATGCAAAGTGGCAACACAGCTCTGGAAGTGCTGGGGACCCAATCAGACCAACAGACAACAGATCTGGCAGTAATGTGATGGTCATCTACTTCTTCACACCCTGGTGAGTTGGACAGTGATAGCCTTAACATCAAACAGCCCTTGCCTTTTGGATTCTATTGTATGTATTTCTACTTTTGTGCATACTCTCCATGTTTTGGGGTCCCATAGACACCTAAATCGACTCTTTTGGATTTGCTGTAAAAAAGTTCATGAAGGCAATGCATAATAGTTTTCATTTATGATCCCAATTGCAGGTTGCTAGGTGCAACATTAGTATGCTTGCGTGAAGAGGGGGAGGGGGGAGGGGTCACAACCCCATTCCACAAAACCTTAATTCTCAGGCGCCATCCTCTTGCAGTTTGGTGCGTAATACACGTGCCTTAATTAATGTACAATTCCCCAACCTTTCCCCACCCTCTTGAAAAAAAAAAAAAGAACAAAAAAAAAGGGGGGGGGGGGGGGGGGGGGGGGGGGGGGGGGGGTAAGGAGAAGCCGTAGGAAACGATGCTAATGCGGAAGACGACGGCTAGGCTTAGAGACTAACAGATTAGCACCTGCAGACAAATAAACCCTTGAATTGGTGATCAAAGCGGCCGACAAACCGTAGAAATGCTGGTTATTAATCAAAAACCTGGCATAGTGGCGCCTGCCGGTATTATTGAATTTATTTATCCGAAAAATCTATTTTTTAGAGCTCCCAAAACATCATATCAAGCATTGATTTTATAACGGATTTTAAAATCAATTGTTAAATCAACGCATGATTTTACAAATCATGCGTTGATTTAACAATTGATTCAGTTAAAATCCGTTGTCAAATCTTTAAGGTATGTGTGTGTCTTTTTTTTTTTGTCTTTTTTTCCTGTGCACGTCTGATGTACATTTTTGTAATCGAGTGATAGTGAAATGTACGACGTGCACCATTTATACAGTTGTGTTCATTATTGCAATATACCCTGTGATTTCCATGCTTAGCTACTTGCTATGAAGGCATCAACGATCTTACACTGAGGTAACCTGGTACAATGAACTCTGAAAAGCAATCTCTTGGCTGAAGACTTTATTGTTCTAGCTTTTCCATTATATCTTCTATGGCGCACCAATCGAGCCTGTCGTTTCGGTTGAGCACGCTAGTGAAGAACGAATACCTTTCTCCCCCCCCCCCCCCCCCGCTTTGCACTGAATGGTGTGGGTGTAGATGAATAATATTGCCCCGCCATTTTTTGAGTGGCAAGTTTGCCAATATAGATATAAAGTAAGCATGTACTTACCATTCTTAGCACGGCCACGCAATACTATTTCAATTCCAGAACTAAAAAAAAAAAAAGGCATTTTTTGAGTGGCAAGTTTGCCAATATAGATATAAAGTAAGCATGTACTTACCATTCTTAACACGGCTACGCAATACTATTTCAATTCCAGCACTAAAAAAAAAGGCATTTTTTGAGTGGCAAGTTTGCCAATATAGATATAAAGTAAGCATGTACTTACCATTCTTAGCACGGCCACGCAATACTATTTCAATTCCAGCACTTAAAAAAAAAAGGCATTTTTTGAGTGGCAAGTTTGCCAATATAGATATAAAGTAAGCATGTACTTACCATTCTTAACACGGCCACGCAATACTATTTCAATTCCAGCACTTAAAAAAAAAAGGCATTTTTTGAGTGGCAAGTTTGCCAATATAGATATAAAGTAAGCATGTACTTACCATTCTTAACACGGCCACGCAATACTATTTCAATTCCAGAACTAAAAAAAAAAAAGGCATTTTTTGAGTGGCAAGTTTGCCAATATAGATATAAAGTAAGCATGTACTTACCATTCTTAACACGGCTACGCAATACTATTTCAATTCCAGCACTAAAAAAAAAGGCATTTTTTGAGTGGCAAGTTTGCCAATATAGATATAAAGTAAGCATGTACTTACCATTCTTAGCACGGCCACGCAATACTATTTCAATTCCAGCACTTAAAAAAAAAAGGCATTTTTTGAGTGGCAAGTTTGCCAATATAGATATAAAGTAAGCATGTACTTACCATTCTTAACACGGCCACGCAATACTATTTCAATTCCAGAACTAAAAAAAAAGAAGGCATTTTTGAGTGGCAAGTTTGCCAATATAGATATAAAGTAAGCATGTACTTACCATTCTTAACACGGCCACGCAATACTATTTCAATTCCAGCACTAAAAAAAAAGGCATTTTTGAGTGGCAAGTTTGCCAATATAGATATAAAGTAAGCATGTACTTACCATTCTTAGCACGGCCACGCAATACTATTTCAATTCCAGAACTAAAAAAAAAAAAAGGCATTTTTTGAGTGGCAAGTTTGCCAATATAGATATAAAGTAAGCATGTACTTACCATTCTTAGCACGGCCACGCAATACTATTTCAATTCCAGCACTAAAAAAAAAAAGGCATTTTTGAGTGGCAAGTTTGCCAATATAGATATAAAGTAAGCATGTATATACCATTCTTAACACGGCTACGCAATACTATTTCAATTCCAGCACTAAAAAAAAAAGGCGGTATTCATCTACACCCACGCCTAATAATTAATTCAATGCATCGCAAATCATTACGGCGCAGGTGATGTAGAAAGGACAACAAATTCAACTCTATATTGTTGGTCAACAGCCACTTCGGGCATCCCGTACATTAAATAATTACCGAACTTTGCCACGTCGGATATCCGGATGCCGGATTGAAGAGCATTATCGGATGAGACTTATGCCTTCTGGTTAAGTGACCAAATCTAATACATAAAACCATGCATCAATGTATCGAGCTAGCAGTACGGATCGCTAAACGCTACGAAAGTGTTACTGGCCTAGTTTTATTTAGACTACATTCCGAACCACATGCAGTCATGATTCCATAAGCCTCATTTTATCAAGGTACTTTATTTCATTATTACCAGCGTTTTCTAAAATGCAATGATAATAATACATGCAATAAGAGCATGGTGCATGACCGTCAAAGAAGCACCCTCGAATTCCAATGTTGTCGATGTATTCACTACACCCCTGGTCCCCTACGATGATTTGATTTTTAAACTGCATGATAACTCAATAGTGGTTGAATCAGATAAGTACGGCAGCCTTTGACATCTCGGCGCCGCTACTTTTGCTGGTTGCAGCGGGAGCAACAGCAGGGGTCGTGCAGCATCAGAGGCAGCTGAACTGAGAAAGCACACTGTCAATGATTCAAAGTGTATTGCGTTGTTGTGGGGTTCCATCCCTCTTAGTGGACTAGCTCTAACGGGGAAGGAGGCTCAACCATTGCAGGCAGTGTTTGTTGTTTTTTTTTTCGACTCATATATACGAGTATGATTATCTATCAACACGAACTATTGATCTTATTCTGGCCCCGACCTTCCACATTATCAATTAATATTAAAATGTTTAAATTGTTGTTTGTTTTATATGCAACAACTAAAAACACAGCCATTTTGGCTATAGCATCACACATTTAAACACCATGAGGGGTGAATTTCTACATGTGTTAAGTTTCTGATATTGGTTTTTCAGTAAGGTGTTCAACATGATGCACAATACCATTTTGAGCAGCTATCACATGCCATCCAAAAACTCTCCTTGGTCCTCTGCATATGCCACCCCACAGGTAGAACAGTTGTACGCATCCTGGTTATGAAGAGTACAATCTTTCCCTGAGACTTTAGTTCTGTTGCATGCATGTGCTATCCTTTCATTGTCACGTAATTGCAGCTTTTTTACGTCCTCGTTTCTGGTTATTAATGACCTCCTTAATCAACAATACAGGACAGAAGAATTTCATTTGCTGCCATATTTATTATGTCATCAGGGATCAGAGATTCATTTCTCAAGGGTCACTGAAGTACTCTAATGATAGTGACATCGCCACACTCCTATCACCAGTAATAACATCCTGTACACATATTGCAGCAGTATCCATTACAGAATCTCTTGCATGTCTTACAGCACATATTTTCCCATGGCCTATTTGAGTCCTTTAAAGACCAAGGCAAATATGACAGTAAAGATCCCGCAGGATACCAGGAACGTGTGAGCACTTCATTCCTGTCTTCCTGTTCTACTTTGCACCTTGGGTGTGGTGGACATTGAGTTGAGGCTGATAACTACACATTACTATAGAAGACAAAACTGCCACATTCGAAAATTTTAAGACAAATTTTTTTACAGCTGCAACAGGTAGACCAGTGTCAGGCACAGTTGTAGCATTGATACGCATTGGTCTATACTGTGCGTGCAGTTTTTCAGTAAATGATGGCTTCTTGTCATGTTTTCAACACAACTCTAAAAGAACAGATTGATATATTATGCGTCACATAAAAATCGAAAACCACATCAGGGTTATATACCCCCCAATAATGGCATTAACCTAACAACGGGTCCCGTATAATTAAAAGATCAATTATTATTCCTCGTCTGTGTGCACGCCATTTCAAATCATTATCATATCCAGAAAACCGTTGTCACATTAGGCCCACTAGTCCTTAGACACTAGTCCTGGTGACTTGACCGTCGTGCACAGCGTAGCAAAATGCCCATCGAATCACTCACCTCTGAACTAGCTATTTCCACGACTTCACCTGTCTTTGTGTACCCATTAAGAGAACAGGACGAATATTATTTAAATTCAATGAATACAAAAATTATCATTGCTATACAACGGCCTCACGTGAGCCATTGAGCCTATACGCGCACTCTGTGATCGCGCTAATCACACCTTTCAAGTGATTAAATCCAGGCAGAGTGTTCAGAACGTGGCACCACTAACCTCGCTTTGCGTAGAAATTTTTGTCGTCATCTCTTTCTCAAATCGCGCGTGCTTGTGAATGTGTACCTTTTTGTCCAAAGGTTCACTATGCTTTCTCTGTTTAAAAAGACCATTTTGCAAGGAGGGTTTTTTTTTTTCGTCATCGGATCGTGAGTTACACTCTCGTATAGTACGAAAGAGCCAAACGATATATACTTCACGCATGTACCTGTCTCCGTGCAATTCTAAGTGTTTTTACGATGTTATGTACTAATCCTGAGTGGGCAGTGATTGCTCCAGGAGGCTCTTTTTTTTGTTTTCCGAAAAGAGTGCTTGGTATTCAAAAAACACGCCGCAAACAGCGAAGATTTGAATGTGTGTATTCGCGTCGTGTATAGCACTCAAGCATAATTCACGTTGAACTCTGAGAATAAGAAGATTTAGAAAGAAACGGGTTTGATATTAGATTTTGCTGGGATTAGTCATAGCCTTAGCAGTCAAGTACATGGATAGCTCGCACAAACCGTAGGCCAATGGTAGGCAACACCGCCCACTTTGAACAGCAGAGCAGATCATGGAGTGTAGGTGATAATGCGCTATAATTAACCGCGCTTCCAATCCCTCTCTAAAGTATCTATGGTACAGTCAGCTGTGGTTCTGCTAAACTTCTAAATGAGTATTGTACTATCTGTGATCTAATAAGGGACAGCCCCGCGCGTTGCTAAAGGACAGGTGATACCAGCATGAATGAAATTCTGCAGTGTATAATATCTTGAACGGAACAAAGGTAGCATGATTGTTTAACTATGGGATAATGGTGGGCAAGCCATATAGTGCCGTTACGTCTCACCCCAAAATATTTGATGACAAACAACCAAACTTTGTTTATAGTGACTCCACCTTTAGTTAATGCCCACCGGAAGGAAGGGCCGCTGCGCTTAGCTCCCGTATGCCGCAAGGAAGGAGAACTCTATGAGCTATGGTCTATCTTGTGAGTAGTGTCTGAGGGGTATGTGTGGCTATATGCACACACACGCACACCTAGGCCAGCCTTGTTATGTCAGCAATCTATTCGGTTCTAAGGGCCACACGTAAATGGTAATAAAATAGCGATACTGACCCCATTCATTGAGACGCGCGTCACTGCGCAGCAGATAGCGTGCGCGTTTTTGTGTATTCTGATGTATATTATATAGTTTGATCTTCTCTGGTTACTCAGTACGCGGTGGTTGTGTTGTATGTGGGTGCTTACGTATTCAGCATGCGAGTATGTTACAGAACTTTGTCGGGAGAAGATGCTGTGATTCATTATTTGGTCACTCCTTGCTCTAGGATAGTCCAAAAGTGGCCCACATCGTATTGTGTTTGTGTTTCAGCTGCTTGTATTCACGCGCTAGCTGCATGGTACGTTTCGTCTTTTATTGGTATCTCGTACGTTATTGGGTACTGACACGTAAGGCCTTCGTGTTGGGTTAGGTTTATATAGATGGGGATCTAGAGAAGTGGTTGGATGAGTTTCTTTGGGAATCTTTATTATTATGAGGGGGGTAGGTGTGGTCCTTTAGTTAATTGTGCAAAAACCGTTTCCATAGCCATAGCAGCCTGCTTAGGCCGTGACTGGTTGTACACTTCTCTGCTCCTTCATCACATTTGAAATAGCTCTTAATGTGTAGAGCACTGTGTGTGTGTGCGTGTGTGTGTGTGTGTGTGTGTGTGTGTGTGTGTGTGTGTGTGTGTGTGCACCGTGCATGGATTGTGTGATAAACACTCTGAGCTTCACTGAGCATTTGTACATTTCTGCTGAGCCAGCAGATGTAATCAAAGTGTGCATATCCAATGACATAATCCAAATTGTCCCCTTGCATCCAAGCATGAGGTACATGTGTACCATCATGTCATCTGGTATTTACCCTATGGTCTAGTATATGGGTCACTGCCTATCAGCTCACCTGACTAGTACACGCCAAACGAATTTAGTACCAAATATATGTGGACCATAAAATACTGACCATCATTTCTACAATGACACCCTTTGTGCACTGCAAAGGTTTCTCACTTGCCCAGTGCAACAGCCAATCATCTGTACTGTCATCCGATTGTCTCTGTGTTTCATGATTGGAACTTTGAATGTGGCATTTTTTTGCACTGCGACCATTTTTCTGCTGGTACTGATATGATGAGACCTATGCGTTAAAAGCAAAGGGTTTGAAGAAACTAACAGCAACTTTGACCCCATAATATGGTGTGTGGGAGTGGTGTAGGGAAAGACCAAAGTGTCATGTGGGTGTAGAGTGTCAATTGGGGTGTCATGTGGGTGTAGTGTCAATTGGGGCATCATGTGGGTGTGAAGTGTCGGTTTGGGTGTCATGTGGATACTGGGTGTTGGTTTGGGTGTCATGTGGGTGTTGGTTTGGGTGTCATGCTAGTGTGGTGTCAATCAGGTATCACAGGGTGTTATGTGGGTGTATTACAGTTTGATTGATACTATTAACACACACACATACACATATACACACACACACACACACACACACATACACACACACACATACACACACACACACACTCCAGGAGACATTGTTTGACTGTATCAGGCGTCAGGACTGTAGGAGACTGGCAGAACTTCTCCGACAAGATCCACAGAACATTTCAAACAAACATCCAGAGGTTGGTTGACCTCCATAAGTAGTGGTACTACCCTACTGGGGTATACTGGAGTATACTGGAGTATGTTGATACTGGAGTATACTGGGGTATGTTGGGGCATACTGGAGTATACTGGGGTATGTTGGGGCATACTGGGGTATACTGGGGCATACTGGGGTATACTGGGGCATACTGGAGTATACTGGGGTATACTGGGGCAACACTACATGGTTCAGTTTTCCACGTGTCTGAATCAGATCCACTACCCAAAGGAGGTGATTCAGCCGTAAGGTGGACATATTTTCCAAAACTTACAGATCTTGTTCCGGATACCATTGGATATCATTGGATATCATTGGAAATTATGTCTACCTCATCTTCATGTCTGAATCAGCTCCTTTGGCTGACTGGCTGTGTACCTGTTGATACTAGTACTTTGCATACACACACACACACACACACACACACACACACACACACACACACACACACACACACACACACACACACACACACACACACACAAGGATGCATGACCTTTGGACTTCTATCCCTGCATGCATGTCTGAGGTCAAAAAGTAGTACCTATGTTGTACCTTGAAGCATAGGGCATAGGGCAGCTATGCAAGAGGAAATGAAGTCTCATACATGTGTGAGGGAACACAGGGGGTACATGGGGAACACAGGGGTACATGGGGAACACAAGGGAACATGGGGAACACAAGGGAACATGGGGAACACAAGGGAACATGTGGGAAACACAGGGGAACACAGAGGAATACAAGGGAACACGGGAACATGGGGAACATGGGAACACAAGGGAACACGGGAACATGGGGAACACAGGGGAACATGGGGAACATGGAAGGGAGGGCACATTTCAATAGCAGGTATTATTTTAGTATACCCAGTATGTATCAAATACTTGTACTTGTGTGTGCTGATGCCATCTCCCCTGCTTAGACTGGTCTCACCATTCTCCACTATGCTTGCACATTGGGAGATGATGTCATTGTGACCAAGCTGCTCAAGGAACATCCGTGTGACTTGGGTGCTGCTGATAAGGTGATCCCCCTCCCTCCTCCCCTCCTCTCTCCTCCCCTCCTCCCCTCCCCCCTCCTCCCTTCCCCCTCCTCCCGCCTCCCTCCTCCCACACACACATGGCAGTTTCCTTTATTCATTCTCTCCCATATCACACACACACTGACACACACACATACACTCAGAGAGGCTACACTGCCCTGCACACTGCATGCTTCTTTGATTATGGAACGCTGGTGAAATTATTGTTAAACAAGTCAACAGAAAGTGTGAATATGCAGGACAATGTGAGTGCATTGTACTATATCTTGTCATTTGTTTACTGCCATCTTGTCCCCAATGCTCTGTTGCTGTGTGTGCATGTGTGTGTGAATGTGTGTGTGCATATGTGTGTGTGCATATGTGTGTGTGAATATGTGTGAATATGTGTGTGTGTGCATATGTGTGTGCATATGGTGTGTGTGTGTGTGTGTGTGTGTGTGTGTGTGTGTGTGTGTGTGTGTGTGCTTTGCAGTGCGGTTGGACTGCTCTTATGCATGCAGCCAGAAACGGTAACCTTGAAATTTGTCAGCTATTGGTGGAACGTGGCAACTGCAGAGTGGGGCTTGCAGGCAAGGTGAGACACATCACTTCAGACACAAAAACACACATATTTCACTTCCTCTGATTTTAAAGATTTGCATAGTATTGCGCACTTTGAATAAACCAAATGTCTTTGAACAATAGATGTGTTGTAAACATTTGAAAGGTTTTCATCAATTGTTTTTGTGCATCTTGTAGTTGTAATTGTAATGATAGAGATTATATGACACACGTGCTGGTTCTCAAGGTCACTGTACTCAACTTGCAAAATATAGTACTTAAAAAAACACGTACATTTACATTTACACACATGCACACACATGCACACACATGGACACACATATGCACACACATATGCACACACATATGCATACACACACATGCACACACATGCACACACATGCACACACATGCACACACATGCGCACACATGCACACACATGCGCACACATATGCACACACATATGCACACACACATGCGCACACATGCACACACACACACATGCACACACATGCACACACATGCACACACATGCACACACATGCACACACACACGTGCACACACATGCACACACACACACACATTCTATACAGAATGGGAAAACTGCGTGTCACTACGCTGCAGAGTATGGTCACCTCGAGATCCTGAAGTTCCTGTATGACTACGCCCCCTCAGTGGTGCCCAATATAACGCTTGCCAAGGTGGGTGTGGCACCTTCACCATCTGAACTGTTGTCCAGAGCTGTCCACACTCCTCACAGGAGTGTGTCCTGGATACGCCCACTCTGCTCCACCTGGCTGCTCTCAACAACCACACAGAAGTGGTGGAGTTCCTGAAGCAACGACTGTTCCCGCCAATAGGCCGCTACAAGCTGGTACTGGACTACAATGCACTGGTAGGTCACAGTGCAGTAGAAAGTGTGGTGAGGGTATGGAGGTGTGGTGAGGATGGAGGTGTGGTGAGGGTAGAAGGTGTGGTGAAGGTTACTGTATCAAAGCTACAAGGCTTTACCATACAAAATCTGAAGTACCTATGGTTTGAGAAGTGTTGCTTTATTGATCTTGAAATTGGTTGGCTCTGAATGCAGAATTCTCAGGACATGTTCCCTGAGGACATGGCTAACTTAAGAGGCAATGCCAGTTTAAGAGGGAAATTGTCTGATTACAGGAAGGTGAGTATATCATGCTGTGTGTGTGTGTGTGTGTGTGTGTGTGTGTGTGTGTGTGTGTGTGTGTGTGTGTGTATGTGTGTGTGTGTGTGTGTGTGTGGTGTGCGTGTGTGGTGTGTGTGTGTGTGTGTGTGTGTGTGTGCATGTGTTTGCTGGTATACGTGTGGCGTGTGTATTACATCAGGGTACACATGCATACCCTAATGCCCTCTCTCTCCCCCTACCATCTCTTCCCCAAACACACCACACACCACACACACACATGCACACACACACATACACACATACACATGCACACACACATGCACACACACACACACATGCACACACATGCACACACACACACACACACACACACACACACATGCACACACATAGTCCTTTGACATGTGGGTGAGAGAAATCAACAGTGAGCAATGCTCTCTGGACTTCATGAAGCTGTGCATCTGTGGCCACCCGCGTGTGGGCAAGTCTTCCCTCAAGGCCTCCCTCAGCAAGAAAGAGGTCGCGCCCACCAACGAGGGGGAGTCCCCCAACACCTTCGGCATCGACGTCTCCCAGGTGAACCTCTCAGGATCCTACTTCAGCGTGTGGGATTTCGCCGGCCAGGTCGACAGCTTCATCACCCACCAGTTCTTCATCTCCACTGAGAGCACCATCTTCACTGTCATCGTCAACCTGACCACACCCTTCGAGGAGCAGCAGGAGGAGCTGAGGTGGTGGCTAAGCTTCATCAAGGCCAGAAACCTCGGCCAGGTTCCGTTTGTGGCTAACTCCACTGAGAGCGGGAACTATGTCCCGATGTGCACGAGCGTCCCCGAGCAGCAGCCCCCCAGGAGGCCACTCAGCTCTGGACCCCCGGAGGAGAGGAGAGAGAGCGTCGTCTCTGAGGATGCCATGTTTTGCAGTGTGGTCCTCCCGGTCCCCGTGGTGGTGATCGGCAGCCATTACGACCTCCTCTCTCCAGAGGTAGGGCGCAGGGCTCTTGAGAGGCTGCAGGATTTTGCCAACGAGATGAGGGAGCTCTTCAGACTCTACCTGATGCTGTCGGACAGGGTATTCCCTCTTGCCTGCAACATGCCCAAGTCTGAAGAGATGCACAAGTTGAAGCAAGAGCTGCTGGCTTTACGGTCAAGGCTAATGAAGGTGTGCTTTAATTAAAATGTAGTATTGCATTGGCAGTGAACCTCAATTTTGCTTTTATTATTTATGTTTTTATTTTTATTTTTTAACGTTTTATTGTTTTTTGCAGTTGCAACCCCAGTATCCAAGGGTTGCAATGATGATAGTGAACAGGCTTGAGAGGCTTAAGAGTGAGCAGCCAAAACTGAAGGTGATAGTTTGGGAGCAGTTTGTGGAGATCATGCACAATGACGTGAACAGACTCATCACTGAGAGACAGCTCTCCTACTTATGCAAGTGCCTTGCCAATGCAGGAGTGGTAAGTACACTGTGGGTAGAGGAATGGGTGTGGTTAGGGGTAGAGCAGGGGAAGGAATAGGGTGTGGTCAGGGAGAAGTTAAGGGAGATGCTGTGATGTTAAAGTGATATTGTACTGGTCATTTTCAACTCAAGTCCTCCTCCTCCCCATTCTCCCATCTTCGCACACCCTTTGTTAACCTGCAAGATTTTATCTTATGATAGAGGCAGGGTAGGAGTTATGGATAAAGGTGTGCTTTGCTAGTAAATACTTCATAGATACCGATATGCTGCTGCTGTTGTCAAAATGCTTCCTTCACCCCTCCCTCTCCCTCCCTGCTCCACACTCCTCACCCACCCACCAGGTGGTCTACTTTGACCAGGGTGCTCTGGGCAACTACGTTTTCATCGACCCCCTGTGGTTGTGCCGAGACGTGTTGGGGAAGGCCCTGGCGCCAGAGGGGTTCCCCCAGGCCCAAATCGCGCCTCTGCAGGCCCCCGCCATCAAGGAAGAGGTGATCAAGGCACGTCTGGCGGAGCACATGGACACCAACCACGTCACCGTCATCCTGGAGCTCCTGCAGCGCTTTGACCTCTGCCATCTGGACAAGCGCAAGAAGACTTATCTCTTCCCCTCCTTCTCCAAGGACTGCTTCGACCTCACCCTCTGGCAGCCAGACAACGGTCTCCACTACATCGGGAGACGGCTCTCCTGCGAGGACGAGACGGACACCTTTCCCCCGGGCTTCCTGTCCCGCCTCCAGGTTCAGGTCTACAAGCTGCTTCAGATGGACCAGGTCATGCACATGTTCGGGAACTGCTTTTTGGTGGAGGTGGGTGGATACCAGTGCCTGCTGGTGAAGCTGACCGATAAGGGCAAGACGCTGGACATTGTGGGTCGGGCGAGGGACACGAACAGCCGGGCGTGTCTGGCCCTCATCGACATGGTTCAGGGTGCGGTGGCCGCCCTCATCAAGACCTCCTGCCCCACTGTCTTCCTCAACATCAAGGTGGTCAGCTGCAGCGACCTCCAGGCCCACGTCGACGACCCTACCATCTACACCATCAACGATGTCATCAGGGGAGAGTCCGTTGGGAACAGGAGCGGCAAGACAGAGTCTCTTGTGGATCTGCTCTATTTTGGGGACCAGAACCTCAGGACTTCCTACAGCTCCCAGCACACGCCGATATCACACATTCGGGGGGAAGACATCGAGAAACTGGAGGAGCTTTTGGACGACGGAGAGAAGGTTTGTGTGCGTGCATTGTGTGCTTACGTATACATACACCTGCATGTGTCCAAAGTACTATATGGTCATGTATTTACAGTCTAACTCAGCATCCACTTAGCCCATGTCATAGGTCTGTACTGTCGCAACTCCCATCATATTATGACTCTTGGGTGGGTGGGTTAGTCTGTACAAACTTGGGTTAGACTGTACAAACTTTTCACTGTATTCCACACTTTGTGGTGTTAAACTGCTGACTAACTTGTAGCGATTGTTGTTCGATGTTTATTCTCTAGACGTGGCGTGACCTAGCCAAAGAACTGGGTCTGGGTGCGTACATCAAGCTGCTAGAGGGCAAGAGGCCTCACTCCACAAGGATGTTGCTTCTCAAGTACGGGGAGAGACCCAGGTGGACTCTGGAAAGCCTGCTGTCTGCGCTGAAGAGAATAGACAGGCTGGACGCTTGGGCTCTCCTGCGCAGTCATTATGTGTCATGAAACTAGCCCAGTAGCAACAAAAAAAAAAAAACCTTTTTTGATTTTCACTTTCTTGTATATTTAATAATTACATTTCTGATATATTAGTATTATTATTGGTGTTGTGAATCAAACATGATTAATTTGTGTTGCATTGTGTGTGTGTGTGTGTGGGGGGGGGGGGGGGGAGAGGCACAATTGGATAATAAGAGGCAAAGCCACAAAGGAATATCTGAGTACCCTACACACAAGTAAAGGAACTACCTTGCAATTCACAAACTGAATGGCATGCATGTAAAGACTGCGACCATTGAGGTTTCAGGGAATAGGTATGACCTGCTACTGGGCCCAATACCTAACATCTGTACCAACAAATCAAGCACCAAAAATGTCAAAGAGTGTATAGAAATCAAATCCACTTCAGACATCGCTAGTGCATTGAAATGAGACAGCTGCTCGGCCTAAAATCCTATTAGCCGTGCCTCTTACATTACAAACTGTTCTGGTGATGAATCTAAAAGATGCAACTACTCTACCTCTAGAAACAGCCATTACAAGTAGCCTAGAGTGATCACCCAAGGGGTCAGTCTTGTTTGGTCACTGATACTACAGAGGCAATACAGATGGTGGTGTAATGAACGCTTGCAGAGTATAACTTTTCAGGTCCATCCAGAACTGATCACAATTAGGAGATAACCACTATACCCACACGAATGTTCCGACTGGGTCTGGTTAAGAAACCACGAGAATCAAATGACGAAAGCTGCCTTGATACACACAGGTCTACACACAGGTCAGAATGCAGCTGGATACACATACGATCACATGATCTTGTGTATGCAGAGGGCACATCGAAACTGGTGTCTTGGTATATAATACTACACACACAATCTCCCTATCCCCAAATCCACACAACATAGGCTACAAAGCTAAAGGTGTTGAATATACAAATAGATCCTGTTATGTGCTGGTCTGCAGGGACCTCTCTTCAGTCAGTCACCATGGTGATGGGTAGGATTGAACACAAAGACACTATACACACATACAAAGTTGAAACATACCCACACAAAAAGCAAGCCAGAGTTACACCACATCACCAAGCGGTCGTGTGGCATCCACACACAAAACTACACATACATACATCGCCTTCAGCATCTACACAGCTGGGTGACCTTAGGCATCTTTGTTCATCTTCTTCACAATATGGACCTTTTGGTTCCAGACGCAAGCCACAAGGGTGTAGTCCCGAAAAACAACTGGAGCGGGCCAAACGTGAATGTCACGTGCAATATCAAACCCGCGGCTACACGAACCTGACATACGATGGAAGTTTCCTTTGCGGTCTGTGCTGCATGTGTTCATTAGCTTCCCGCAGTTCTGCACCATCTGTAGAACGACGCCTGCAGTTCGTTCGTCATTCTGAAGTTCTCCCGCAGACTTAACACAAAAACAATAGGTTTTTGTTAATGGCGGGAACCAGCATTCAGCTTTTCTCAGTTACCTGAAGTACTGTTCCGTCTGCGTTGACGACCAGATAGCCTACCTGACCAGGGACCGTTTCTAGCCCTGACTGTGTATATGGGGTATAAAAGGGGCAAGAAGATCACCTTACATTACTCACCATAGCCTTTTTGGCGGATTGAATAACGCTTAAATAGATACGATGACACATATACGGCATAATGACGCTACGTACTACACAACAGAGATGCGAACAATGCACACGTTAGATGTTGAGTTCTTGAGCTTCTTGAAAGTATTTTGATTTCAGGAATTGCTGACACTTTCTCTTCAGCTGCCCTGAGGTTAGCTGCTTATGATTTAGCTTGTCTCGGCTCATTTTCTAACAGTGGGAATGAAAAAACCTGTCATCAATCCATAATATGATACACTAACTTCATAATCTTCATTATATGTGGAGATCATCGTTGCAAGGAATTTGGCATCACTTCGGGACATCAATGTGAACACTTTGTCAGTTTCTGCTCCATGAGGCTGTTTTGCTAGTGCTTCAAGTTCTATCATGAGGGCAAATTGCAACAGTCAAGTCTCTACACACAACAAATATGCACACACACACACACACACACACACACACACACACACACACACACACACACACACACACACACACACACAAACACACACACACACACACACACACACTGCAATGTCAATTATTGTTACCACCATTGTCACATAGATAACGCAACGCTTGCATGCAACTGTAAAATGCATAAAATTGTTCACATCACATATCCCATACCAGGAATAATCGAAGCACTTTTCACCACACTTTCTTGGGGCTGTACTGGTGTTTCCCCCCCAACGCTGACTCCCTGAGAGTGTGGTGTGGGAGAGAAGTGAACGGCATGGAGTAAGGAAGGGTGGTGGTGATGTAAGGTGTTAGGATGATGTGACATTAGCTAGGCGCTTTTTTTTTTCCCCTTCTGAACACAGCTCCAACTTAAGCCTAAATAATGTTCAATTTCAATGGTGCCACCAAACATCACATTACTGTAAAGATGTGGACACGGCAGAAGGCCGGATAGATATTGGTTGCGGGAATAGAGAGACGTTTTCTTTCAGTACCATCAACGGAACGTTGCTTGTCGTACAACTTACTGTAATTTGTTTCGGTATAGGAATCGCAACATTCGGATCGAACGCCAATCCAAGGTCTTCAAGATTCTGTCTAACAGACTTCGAGAGGTCCCATCTTTCTTTGACAATCTCCCTACATTCAAAAACGAGGCTCTAATTTCTCGTTCCAAGAAACAACAAACGCAAGTGCCGATGAACCCTTACATCTGGGGAACTGTCTTCCTTCTGTTCTTTTTAGCCTTCTGCCCAGGTTTAGTCGTGTTAACCTTAGGTTTCCTCCGCGAATTTCTCCGACGAACTCCAGCCATTACTGTACAACTCCACGTGCGGTTGTCTCGGTCCCAGGCCCAGTTGGAGCAGCTGTCGCTTGGAAATATTGTCGCCGTGGACAACCGGACTTGTAATAGTAAAAGCAAATGCTCCACTACGCTTAAAGTTACGTTCTGCAGTGTATGTAAAACTCTTGTTCTTTTATTTAGGAATGATTATGGTATAGGTGTATAGTTCACAAATGATCTGGCACATACGCCTAGGATCGACCATTGTACCAAAGATAATATTATCTCTGATTGTACCAACCCTACTAGCTCCTCTCGACAACGCAGATTTTAAAAATTCCACGTGATGCACGTAACTAAGGATAGCGCATGATGTATGGCTAATTAAAAATTCAGCGCCTTACAACTCCATGACAGATACTCCGATTCTCAGTGCGTAAGAAAAAAAGTGTACAGGACATTTCAAACTTCTAGAATATTGTGGAATTTGAAATCTTGATGCATTAGGTCCCTTTTCGCGGAAACGCTCCCATAGTATCACTGCTGAGTGCTACCTATAAATAATACAACACATTACGCAAACAGAAATACAAGTAACACAAACTCCCCATTGGTCAGATAAAAACTAAGTGGACAAAGATCGCGGCACTTAACGGTCACAGCAAAAATAACGCGTCGCGGAATTAATTCTTGATTAATCACTCGGGTATCAAAAATTAATTGGACTTTTTTTTTTTTTTTGAGCCTATTTAATCTTGTTTTTTAAGTGTTCGATAAGGTTAACTCATTTGACGTACCCTTCATTCATTCTTTGCACATGCACATATTATTATTTTAAAAGGAAATCATCTGTATTTAAGTTTATCAGTAGCGATTTTATGTCATGACCACACCTCTTTCCAAGCATCTGCATGGGGAACCCCAGTCATTTTATTGGTATAGCAAATTGAATTAAATTTGATACACTGCATCATATTAATTTACTTCTGAAGACAGTATACTGTATACAAAAAGCAAATACAGTTCACACAAATAACAACATGCATACATGGGCCACCATAGATCATTGTTGGTAAGATATGAGGTAGACATCAAAGAACGTGGCAGTGGAAAGTGAATATGGACAACATGGGGCACCCTGGACACTTCCTGCAGGAGGCTTTGGAACCACCACCTTGATCTTGCCTCCAGTGCATAGCTTGACCACAAGGGAACTGTGTGTGGTGACAGTGGGCAGTTCCACTGATCCATCAGCAGGGGAAGCGTAAGACTGTGAATATACTCTACTGCGAGAGTTAGCATTGCAGTTTGAATTGACGAGCACTTGATGAAAGACAGCCCTGTTCTGTGCCACAGACTTGTCCACTTGGAAGTACACCTGGCTTGATATGAAGTAGTACCCACTTTGTGGTACCTGCAGTGATTGGTCACTAGCACTGAAGTTCATGCCTCCATCAACAAAGGCCACACCATCAACACTGCTGCATTCCCAAGAGAGGCCATAATAATGTTGGTCTGAGAAAAGACGTGCACCGGAATGTAAATGTGTACATACAACTCCACTCCATCTTACTATCGCCATACGACGCGCTTGAGGTGAATCCTCTAACGTGGGCAGCAGGTATTGACTGTATGAAAAAATACTGATAGGAACTGCTACACTGAATTAATGCATCTTTACCGAATCGTTGCTCGAATTACAGGATTGCGGGCCTATTTGTTGAGCTGTAGGTGATACGTTAACGATTGGGTTATTGACTCAATAACCTACCGTTTCCGCCTAACTGCGACCTCTGCGCACGTGAGATTATAGACAGCAGCTGCGAACTCTGCGCACGACAGGGTGAAATTAACTAACTACAGGTTATATAGTATATTACCTCATTTCTGCCTCCGTCTGCACCCACGGTCACAGATGCAGAACCATACTTGAGATGCACAGCCAATACCAGACAGAGCGCAGCTAATAATAATGCAGCTGCAAGCACCAAGAGAATTTTCGGCTGAGTAAGCCCAACGCGAACTGTTCCACGGGGGAAGATGAAGTCTTCTTTGCTGATCATTGTTAACACCAGGCGCTGCTGCATGATATCATTGCCACCTTCAGCTCTATATTTATATGAATGGAACTAAAGGTTTCCCAAACTTCGTGTATCCGTGCTGGAATGTAGTTGTCACAATCGATTAGGTGTTTGTTCGGTCCAGTTGTGATGGTTACAGCCTATAATGGCGTTGCGGTGAAGTACTGCAACCAAGGGACTGTTCGAACCTCTCTATTGCTACGGCTGTGTTAGGGTGCAATGTACTGTATGATGTATGTACTGTTTTTTCTTTGGAGCGAGGCTAGTGAGAGAGAGAGAGAAAGAGAGAGAGAGAGAGAGAGATAGAGAGAGAGAGAGAGAGAGAGAGAGAGATAGAGATAGAGAGAGAGAGAGATAGAGAGAGATAGAGATAGAGAGACGAGAGAGAGAGAGAGAGAGAGAGTTGAGCGAGAGAGAGAGAGAGAGAGAGAGAGAGAGAG
>JABACO010000021.1:7214635-7253505 GCA_013339895.1 Ephydatia muelleri
GCCGCTGTTCCCAAGCCATTATGAGAGACTGTACTTCTGATTAACTGCAAAGCGTCAACAAGTTTTCATATAGGATTGATGAAATCATTAAGAAACGTAACTCGCGTAACGGAGAAACGGATCGCTTATCTATTTGTCGCAATCGAACGACAACACAGTTCCATGTCATAAAACAGTGCGCTTTAGTTTTAGAGAAAGAATGAGTTCCTCGTGCCCAGTCCCGAAAAGTCATAGTCTTCTTCCTTCTGGAACGTATAAGAACGGTTTTGAAACACGGCAATAGTACCAATCGCTTCATATACACATCCAGAAAGAAAACCTTGTGCGGTAGCAAGTTCTATATAGGAATTTGTATTTGGCTACAGTGAAATTAATAGCGTTTAGGCAGTATAAAAGAAATCATCATAAGAGAACAATCAAGGCTACATTCCGAGCGCTATCAAGCGAATCCCGAAAAGAAGAAGGCCTCTGTACGCGACAGCTACAAGGCTGATCCCGAAAAGAATGGCTCTGTACACGACAGCTACAACGCAGATATTGAATCTAAGCAATCTGCTAAAAGTAAAAGGCAGCGATATCAAGAGGACCTCGAGGAGAACCGTGCTGCTAAAAGGCAGCGATATCAAGAGGACCTCGAGACCTCGAGGAGAACCGTGCTGCTAAAAGGCAGCGATATCAAGAGGACCTCGAGGAGAACCGTGCTGCTAAAAGGCAGCGATATCAAGAGGACCTCGAGGAGAAAGGTGCTGCTAAAAGGCAGCGATATCAAGAGGACCTCGAGGAGAACCGTGCTGCTAAAAGGCAGCGATATCAAGAGGACCTCGAGGAGAACCGTGCTGCTAAAAGGCAGCGATATCAAGAGGACCTCGAGGAGAACCGTGCTGCTAAAAAGGCAGAGAGAAGTAGGAGGACAATTCAGCTGACATTAAGGCATCTGAAAAGAGTCGGTATTGGAATTACCCTGATGCTGTCCGATTGGCTAAACATATGCCATACCAGACCCGTCCAGACTTAAAGCGAGCTGCCGAGGCGACACCGTATCGCAGGGGTCTTAGAGCTGCCACGACCACCCAAAGGTATGTTATAGCATGTGGTATGTAAAAGCTAAGGGGTACGGATGTGCATGCAACATGTATAAAACACTAACTTGTGCATGTAAGAGATCAGCTTTCTCCTTTATGACCTGCATGGTCTATTGAATATTGGAGGTGTGATCATTAGAAGGTCGTTTATCTGATGAACAATAAGGCTTCCCTAAGTTATACTTGCAGCTCTGTATGCTGCTGTGAGAATGACTGCAACTATCTCCTTCCATATCTATAAACCACCAAACTCTTGCACACTAGCGGAGTATAATGATGGTCTAGAAAGAGCATATAGTAAGCTTTTAAATGATGCCTTTCATAAGACCCATCCATTGCTAGCTCAAAGGTTGTTACTAGATCAGTCCATGTAGCAGATACGTTACTTGCTAAAGCACCAAGTGCATGATGCATGTCAGTGCTTAACCTTTAATCTCCAGACGTCCTACGCGTAGGACACATGTTAAAATTAATTTTTTGCAAATCCATATGAACAGAGAACAAACAAGAAACTCATTGTACTGTAGAAATGGTTAGCAATTCTGAATATACTGGTACTTCCTTGCAATTCTTCAAACACTGTCAAATACAGTTAATACTGGATTGCCAATAGATACGTCTTTGGTATATCGTGAAGCAACTTCAAGTACCAACAAGTAATGTTGGAAAGATCAGAACGACGTGCAAAAGAAGGGGGATAGTACGACAGGTCTTTGGCACTAGGAAAATAAATAAGTAAATTATAGATTTGGAATTTGCTAGCTCCACAAGTGTACGAACAGTATGTATTTGTAAGTCGCATGTTTTGGAATAGCCAAGTGAATGGACAAAATCTTGAAAACGCACAGCGTGTTTTCAGTAAAAATGGCAAAACTGATTAGAGTTAGAACACTGCCATAGAATGTATTAAGTAGCACACACATCAAGCTTCAAAAAACATCCAATAAAAGTTATACTTGTAATACTTTTTTCTGTGACAATTAAATTGTACACATAATGCATTTTTAAGAATCGCATCCTGTTTTGTGCATCGTGTAACCAAGGGTGTGATTAAAAAAATGGATTGTCAATTGTTAAATTAAGCATGATAGACACATCAAACAACAGTAGAGAAATGGATGACAAAACTTGCATTTCTTTTTATTATGAATTTTCAAATATTGGTCCTACGCGTAGGACTTGGCTCTGGAGATTAAAGGTTAAAGCTATCTGTGAAGTTTAAATGAAATGACTTGTATAAACATATAAGGGAGATAGTTCTTTTCCAACCTCTAGCCCTGGTGACCCCATTTGAGATCAAAGTATTTAAATAATAGGTTCTGTATGTGATGTATGGCTTCACTCACACACACATACACACACACACACACACACACACACATGGCATGCATGTGTGTGTGAATACTTACGTTGCTATTGAATTTTTTAGGGTTGGCTAAATCTGACAACTACAATGGAATTCGTGATACTTGGCCATAACATTTTTTGGGTTGCTTTAATGTTTACTTGATTGTTTAACATGATGCAATATTGAAAATCTATTGACACATGTTTTTGACTAATCATTTGTCAACAAGTACCGGAAATAAGGAAGTGTCACGTGACAAACACGCCTCTTGGTTTTGTTTTCAGTGTCCCCAGTCCAAAAAACAGATTTGTAGAATGTATCTCAGCTCGGCGGCAGCAGATCAACACAAACTTAGGAATATAAGACAAAAGCAAATCTATGCAGCGTTAGGCAGAGTCAGATTTCAAACCCGGGAAATGCTTTTTGTTGTTTCGAGCAAGACACATTTATCTAGGACGAAAAGTGTTTAGAATGCCGTTCTGCACAGTGTACATTGTACGCCACAATAGATTGATAGTTATACAGAGGGATGGTGACTGCATCACAGGTACCAATATTAACAACGTAACTGTAAGTTTATCGTCAAAACTCTGGTTGCAAACTTTGAGGCTTAAAAAGCATCATTATATAAGTGACATTATTTTATCAGTGAAAGTTGTGGTACTATGGCTGAAGGCGGGAACGGCGAAAATGGTTTTTGTTTTTTTTCAGAACCAAACATCAACCAGCGAGCAAAGTTGAGGGTCACTTCCTGTACAGATCTCCGATTAATTTCTATGATGCAATAGTGTATACAGTGTTAAAAATTAATAAAGAATGTGTTCTTTACAACTGATTCTTTAATAAAGCATGTGATCTCCATTGGGTGTTCCTACTAGTGATCATCTAGCAAGACCTCTTCCCCTGTACTTTCCCCACAATTCAGCCCATCTTCAAACCGTTCTGGGAGATACCAAAAACATCTCACTCACATTAGTTAGGGCATCAGTGGGAGACATTCCGTTAGACACCTCTATGTAGTACATCCGTAATGCAAGTGCTCTTGCATCACTATCAGATCGACACATTTGGCATGTGCACAGCGAGGGACTGCAATTCCTTGGTAGCATATTCTGCGATACTAGCATTTGTCCTGCTCTTTCGCCTCTTTGTGAAACTTAAATCGCTACTGACCACCGTATTGAAGGTTGGTATTGAGGCACACCTCATGAAAGAAGAGTTGAGTGAATGGAATGAATACAGCAAGCAAATCTTATACAGGATGGATATTGCACCAACTGGTGGAAACCGGGGAGCAGGCCAAAGAGGAGACCGGTGAATTATTCAACATCGTTATACTCATCATCATTACTGATAAATTCATAAGCACCAACATACAATGCATAGAATAATGACATTCAAGAAATAATAAGAATAGAAAAAATAAGAATAATAATACACATCTGAACATCTGAACCACTTAAAATATGCAAGTTCCGGCAGACCTGCCCATCATTGATAGCTGCACCACTTCTCCATTTGGTTCAAGAACCCTGTAGGCATAAATTTGTGGCCCTCAAAATGGCAAAAGATAGCCTGGCTCATATCCATCCTGCTACTTCTGGATATGATCTTTTCCATTTGGTAGCAATTTTTTCAGCAAGGAGTTTGATGAAGCATCCCGACACATATATTGAACAACGCTACCGTTTGAGGCTGCCATACCCCTCTGATACTAAGATCAGCTATCAATGCAGGTACACCACATGCATCATTGGCTTCTTGTACTACAGGTTCCCATATTACCTCCTTGTACACAATTGATGCTAGGTCACCTATTGCGTCCCTGATTTCATTGTGACACTGGATCTCTAGTCCACCTTCCCTGCAGTCAAGTTCATGCTTCATTTCTTGACAGTTACTACGACACTGAAGCGTCTGTTTTTGTGGTTGGTGATTTCTCCTTATATCGACTGGAGTGTACCCGTTAATACTGGTTCAGTGTGTAGCAGCCTTTTCTTGACATGCATTTTTGCAAAATGGGCTTGCCCAGGTTGTTAATCTTCCCACTTGTGGTAATAACTGTATTGACCTTGTGATGGTTTCTGATGTTGTCATGATGTTGGATGTTGATCCCTTTGCTATCTCTTGCGATCACTCATCTGTTCTTAGTTCCTGTCCTAGTGATCTTCCCTCAAACTCTATTTCTTATGAAGATTACAGTGTGGAATCCATGGCTATTACAAGACATTAGAAGTGTTTCGAAAGGGTTCAGCGCTTTTTCACCAGAGCTATTTTTAAATGGGTAAAGCTGCCCACTATGAGCTATGCTGATCATCTTCTACACCTAGGTTTTCATTCATTGGAGTATCGCAGAGTGTTTTCAGATCTCCTTATGTGTTTTAAGATTGTTTGTTGATCTTGATGCATCAGCCTTTTTCCACATCAACTTGTCACCATATGGTACAAGAGGTGACTCCATTAAACTAAGTCCACCACGCCATAACTTCAGATCCAATTTTTTCTCTGTTCGGATTATTAATAATATACTACACAGAAATACATATACAGCGATAAACCTAATCACAGTTTAATAATCTAAATGTTTTATTTATGTACAATTAAGCAATTAATTAAACTCCACGATTGTTCTGGAGAGAATTGCTCTGACGTTCGCCCTAACAAGAGTCAGACTCAGCCTTCCATATAGGGCTGCAGTGGCTGTGGACTTTGGACAATTTTGTCTTGTGGCCAGTCGAGACGCAAGCTGGGAAAACGCCCACTTAGCCTCGGTACCCCAACACCCATGCATAAGTCTCTACTGCAAGTGGGATGGATACCCAACCAAGTTCTGCACATTTGGCATCGTTGGCTCGATGCTTCCTTTCTTCCGCAACAAAGGCTGCAGATCCCGCTGTCACACTCGTTCGGGTAAACTAGCGGAGACATTCATGACGGTGAAATCGAAAGCAGCTGGCTTGCCTAGCATTCAGTTTGTAGCAGCCGCTCGTCGTTTGCGGCGTTCTTCTGACCCATACTTACCCCTACCTCCACCTGGACACCAATGCAGGCTCTCCGGCATGACTCCACAAAAACGTCGCGAAGCCTGCTATGGCGGGTGACCACGTCACCTCCATGCTTACAGGTTAAAAGCATGGTGACCCATGGGATCCAAAGAGTGAGCTGGGCAGTATGGACAGCTGTTGATCTGGGAGGCACCCATGCCAAGCCACCACTGTATGGCCATTTGGAATTCTAAAGGCTCTAGATGTAAATTAAGACGTGGGGAAGGGATAACGGAAAGCCAAGCTGCAGCATGGGGGATGAGACTGACAGCAGGCGTGCCCTATCTGACAATGATGAACTTGTCAAACAGCTTTTTAAAATGATTGTCTTCCAATTTGCTGAGAGGTCTTTTTGACGGCATGGTGTGTTGGACACCAACCCTATATTGATGGCCTCGGAGGATGGAATTTCAATGGAGTATAATAATAATAATTATTATTATTAAGACTGTTAACCATGATGAAGATTTACATCCAACTGATCTGGAAATGGCTCGTCTGGTTTTAGTGTCTAAGTTAGCTAGGACCGTGGCTAGTTTGTCCTCATCAGACTGTTGAAGGGTTTTGCGCATGTTTGATGCTGCTTCTGACATTAGGATAGAGTGGTCAGTTGTGGAAAACTGTTTGGAGCCTTTGATGGCATCTACAATGTTAGATGTACCAGCGGCTCTTGATGTTGTAAAATTGACCTTGGCTGTATCAACTGGGTTGTGTACCCCCCCCCCATTCGTGCAGGAAGTGAAAACAGATGTCTTGAATTGAAATGGTGCCTGCAAAAACTGCTGGCCAGAACTTTCCACTCATTGCTTCGTGAATGACAGCATACTCCTCATCAAAGTTAGGGAGTATGCGTTGCACGTATGACCACTCAAATTGTACAGATTTTGCTAAAGCAGCAAAAGCTGCTTGAGGTTGAAATTCGGCCACATTGGACAGTTAGCCCATTCCATTATCTTCTTCTGTGCAAAAGCCTGGGTGCTATCATGATCTCCAGTGGAACCACCAAGAAAACGGTATCCTTTGACTCTAAGATGTTCAAAGACTGATCTGGCTTCTGCCTCATGATTTGTGTCAACTATGAGAGTACATTTTTCTCCCTCAGATGATATCCGTACTGTGGGCCTTGTTCACATCATTACTACTTAATTTATTTTATACTGAGTTTAATTATCCAAGAGATGATTGTGGTGCATACACATGCGCGATATTTTCCGTCTTGACAATGATGGAATATAAAGTGTGTTGACTGTAAGAGACCCTGTAAATTATTTAATGACACTTATCGTACAGTTGGATTATACCTGATTGATCTGGACAGGACAATGGGACAGAATGTTAGCAACTTTTTAATTGTATTCATCCAAACGGACTCACAACAGTATAAAGCAGAGGGCGGGGGGCAGGGAGGGGGGAACCCTAAACATCATCTCACCACCCCCATCTGTGTCCAAATTTTGGTGATTGACTACAACCATGTAATAAAGATGCTATGAAAGCGAAAAAAAAAAATTACGAAACAAATAAACATTCTCTATATGAGAAAGTTGGTGGCATATAGGATTAAAGACAATTAATGGTGGTGTAAAAAGCACGGAAACAAGATTTGACTGGAATGGGATCGGGTACAATGAACTAGGCCTATATTTAACACACTCAGGCAACAGCATGCACTATTTTAGAACGTACTGAGTGTCTAAATATAGGCCTAGTTCATTTTATCTGATCCCATTCCAGTCAAATCTTGTTTCCGTGCTTTTTACACCACCATTAATTGTCTTTTAATCCTATATGCCACCAACTTTCTCGTATAGAGAATGTTTTATTTACTTGTACATTTTAATTTAAAGACCTACCTTTTTAAAAAATTAATATACTGTAATATACATAATAATATAATTTAATATACATTGATGGCAACAGAAAAATTTTGCAGAAATGAGAAGGTATGCAGGAGGGCTTTTGTCCCTAGTGGTGTTCACAATGTGGCGACCCAACTCTGTCAAGAAAGACATGGAGCGAGGGCCACAGATTCCAGAGGTTTCAAAGGCAACAGGTGTGAAGGAATGATACGCATGGGAGGTGAGGTAACTGTACTTCTTGATCTTGTTCTGCTCTGCCTGGTTTGCTGCTGCACATACTTCAGAGGATGAGCTGGATAGATGGGGAGGGGCAAAAGAGGTTGCATCCCAAACCAATACTTGTATATCTGCCATTTGACCAAGGGGAACAATGGTAATCCCATCGGGACGCTTGCCATCTGTACGATCAAGACCAGTGGGTTCAAGCCGAGAAGGAACATTGGCAGAGGGCAATGCCTTGTGCAAAATATAATTTAGCATGGTATGGCGGAAGTGGTGATCAGCGCTGAAACGGCAACTGAGCCCATGCGTGCCAAGGGTGTCCACATTTGATCCACAGTAATGACAAAGGTGAGGGATGCAAAGTGTGACCCCCAGACGAAGGCCAATGGCTAGGCTATGTGGATGGCACTGGCAGGGATGTACTACCTTACGAACATAATTAAATAATCGCATGCTAGCGCATGCTAATAGTGAAGGAATCACGTGAGGCGAACTGCATACGTCTGCGCAAGCCCTTGTTATGGCTGCGGTAGCAGGCAGCGACAAGCGTCCTATCGTGCTGGCCACGCTAGACGGTCACACAGACAAAATCACTCAAGCGTTAGCGATAACCGGAGAAGATGCGATTATCAGTGCAAGCGACGACAGGTGAGCGCGTCCGAGAGGAAGAGATGTCGAATATCATAACTGTAATGTATGCGCGTGCTGATGGATGTAGAACCTTGAGGGTTTGGGTGAAGAGAGACGACGGTACCTATTGGCCAACGATATGCCAGACTTACCAAGGTAACGCAACCGGAGCTTTCCCTACACACACACCCTGGACCCCAACAGTCGCTATCCGCACACCGTTCATTCTTTGCAGCGGCAACATCGTCGATAGCTTACCACCACAGAAACCACAAGCTCTTTGTAGGCCTTTCGACCGGCCTCATTCTTGTAAGCATGTTTGCGTGCGTGTGTGTGTGTGTGTGTGCGCATGCTGTACTGAGCGTGTGTGTGTGTGTGTGCGCATGCTGTACTGAGCGTGTGTGTGTGTGTGTGTGTGTGTGTGTGTGTGTGCGCGCATGCTGTACTGAGCGTGTGTGTGTGTGTGTGTGTGCGCATGCTGTACTGAGCGTGTGTGTGTGTGTGCATGCTGTACTGTGCGCGCGTGTGTGTGTGTGTGTGTGTGTGTGTGTGCAGCAGAGCCGTTGCATCTCGTGATCTTTGTACTTTGTTTCAATGCGCACAACCTATGTGAAAACAGGAGTACAGACTGTCTGAAGACTTGAATCGCATGGAACCGAAACGAAGCTACTTGGGTGAGTGCGCGGTGTTTTACGGGGGAAATATGACGGCGCCCAGACTCCACTGCACGAAGGAATGGGTCACACTACCTGGCTTTGCCCCAGTTGAACGCCACCGTGACGTAATCGAAACCGTCGCGGGTCAAAGTGTGATAGCATGTAGATTGCTATAGGGCCTCCCCCTCCATTGTGATAGCTGTCGACTACCATGCTGTAGGTCCCCCCCCCCCCCCCAGGTGTAGGGCCTCCTCCCCCTCCATTGTGATAGCTGTAGCCCCCCTCCCTCCATGTGTAGGGCCTCCCCCTCCATTGAGACAGGCTACCCATTTACATGTATGTAGGCTGCTGTACGGGCCACCTCCATTGATGTATAGGAAAAAACAGTTAGTGGGGCTCATCCTGTTGTACAACTACAGGAGGAGAAATAGGAAACAATAACCGGACATATCTCTGCATCACTTCATTGCAAACATTCAACCCTGTGGCTGTCACTAAGCTGTATTGTTTGTAACCGTAACAGACAAATATAACTAGTTAATAACCACCACTGCCTTTTACATACTTATGTACACCAGAATCATTGGTTCATGCTACCCAGCTACCCAGTCTTAGAGGTGTGGCTGCCAGGGTGGATAGGCGAGGAAGGGTACATTTTAGTTTTATATCAGAAGGGACAACAAAATATTTTGCCCTGAGAGGTGAACTAACTTTGACTCTCTTGTGGAGTGTATTTTCCTCAGGTGACTATAATGCATTGATTGGTTGTTGTTCCCCCCCCCTCCTCCTCCTCCCCCCTCCCTTACCTCAGCCCACACAAATCGTGTCACTGCTCTGAAGTATTTGCCTGACCCAGAGTGGCTCCTGAGTGTTGGCAGGGACAAGACCTTTCAGTGGCACTGTGCGAAGACGGGCAAGAAGCTAGGAAGCTACGAGAGTGCGGCCTGGTGTCTGTCCATTGAATATCCTCTGACTTTAATATTGGGATGGCCCAGATGAGCCTGGTCCCTCATGCATATTGATGTGATATGGTGGGAGGAGTGTTGGATCGTGTTTAGGTGTTACGCATCATATCTGCTTATAGATCTGTGTGTGTGGTGTGTGTGTGTGTGTGTGTGTGTGTGTGTGTGTGTGTGTGTGTGTGCGTGTTCGTTCATTTAGTCACCAGCTGATATACCTAATGGGCACAATTTGAGGGGAGGGGCAGACAGGTGACACTGATCATAGTTAAGGGCGGGGCATAGAAGCTTTTGCTGTTGCTATGGGGATGTGCTCTGCCCTTGACCAATGAAACGTATGATGCCAAGACCAGTAATGCTTTTGTGGCGGACTACAGTGGCCAGATCATCGTGCTGCAGCTGAAGGAAGATGGCTTCCAACATCTCACGTCACTGCGTGGTCATCAGAGTGAGTCACAGGGAGGGGGAGGAGGGAGATGCTAGGGAGGGGGAGGAGGGAGATGCTAGGGAGGGGGAGGAGGGAGATGCTAGGGAGGGGGAGGAGGGAGATGCTAGGGAGGGGGAGGAGGGAGATGCTAGGGAGGGGGAGGAGGAAGATGCTAGTGAAGAGGGTGTGCATGTGTGTTTGCATCATGGGGAGATTGGGGGAGGGGAGGGGGGAGGCTGTCTACATGTGTATAGCACTGGGCAAGGGAGAAGCGTTCAGTATTGCCCTGGCGTCATGTTAAGGGTTCACAGGGTTCACCGCGTTCACCATGGGAATGTATCCCTGGTGTCATGCTTGAGGGTTCACCATTGGAATGTTATCCTGGTGTCATGCTTGAGGGTTCACCATTGGAATGTATCCCTGGTGTCATGCTTGAGGGTTCACCATTGGAATGTATCCCTGGTGTCATGCTTGAGGGTTCACCATTGGAATGTTATCCTGGTCCTCACACTGGCAATCATTTTTGAAGTTTGCAATCCCAAAACCTAAGCTGTAGCGCTGTTTATTGTATTTCATTTGCACTGATAGTAATAAAGTTACACACAATTTAAGTATGACATAATTTTTTTACTGACGATTTTCATTGTAATAACCTTGTCTCCCATGTCATGTGCCCTACCTACCTCCCATGTCATGTGCCCTACCTCCCATGTCATGTGCCCTACCTACCTCCCATGTCATGTGCCCTACCTCCCATGTCATGTGCCCTACCTCCCATGTCATGTGCCCTTGTCTCCCATGTCATGTGCCCTACCTCCCATGTCATGTGCCCTACCTCCCATGTCATGTGCCCTACCTCCCATGTCATGTGCCCTACCTCCCATGTCATGTGCCCTACCTCCTGTCATTGCCCTACCTCCATTGTGCTAATGTCTCTTGCTCTCCCAACCACTGTAGGTAGTGTGAGAACCCTGTGTTACGATGAGGAGCGCAGAATACTCTTCTCAGGTGGATTCGACCAGATCATCGTGGTATGGGATATCGGATCTCAGAAGGGAACGGCTTATGAACTGACAGGACACAGGTAAGGAACTGGACACCTGGGGTGTCCTGGAGGGACTGGGCACCTGGCGTGTCCTGGAGGGACTGGGCACCGAGGGTGTCCTGGAGGGACTGGGCACCTGGTGTGTCCTGGAGGGACTGGGCACCGAGGGTGTCCTGGAAGGACTGGGCACCTGGCGTGTCCTGGAGAGACTGGGCACCGAGGGTGTCCTGGAGGGACTGGGCACCTGGAGAGTCCTGGAGGGACTGGGCACCTGGAGAGTCCTGGAGGGACTGGGCACCTGGAGAGTCCTGGAGGGACTGGGCACATTGGGTCCCTTGGACCTCTAGTTACATGCACAGTTATGCAAGGGATGGTGAGCTGTGGTGTTGTGTGTCTATGTGTGGGTGTTGTGTGGTTCTTGGAAGGTGTACCATCCTTTTGAGTGTCCATCACCATAGGGACAGGCTACGATCACTTGTGTACCATGCGCAGACACGGAGGCTGATTTCGACGTCTGATGATGGTGTGATGGGCATCTGGAATATGGACATTGAGAGACAGGAGGTGTGTGGGTGGGTGGGTGGGTGGGTGGTATTTGTACATGTGTGTGTGTGTGTGTGTGTGTGTGTGTGTGTGTGTGTGTGTGTGTGTGTGTGTGTGTGTGTGTGTGTGACCTACCCTCTCATGGAATAACAGACAGCAGAGTGGGGTGCAGGGAGCTCATGTGAGAAGTGTGGACATCCATTCTTCTGGAACGTCAAGGACATGTGGAGCAAGAAGTCAGTGGGACTGAGGCAGGTAAGGACCATCAGCTGTTGTGGGTTGGAGACGGGATTCTGTGTAGGTATGATTTGATGTATGGTGCAGGGGTGGGAGGGGGTGGTGCAGGGGTGGAGGGGTGGGAGGGGGTGGTGCAGGGGTGGAGGGGGTGGGAGGGGGGGTGGAGGGGTGGTGCAGGGGTGGAGGGGTGGTGCAGGGGTGGGAGGGGGTGGTGCAGGGGTGGAGGGGTGGTGCAGGGGTGGAGGGGAGGTGCAGGGGTGGTGGGGGTGGTGCAAGGTGGAGGTGGTGGTGCAGGGGTGGAGGGGTGGTGCAGGGGTGGAGGAGGTGTTAGATTTAGATAGGGTTTCTCCCTCTCAGCATCACTGTCGCAAGTGTGGACGTGCTCTGTGCCACAAGTGCTCTGAACAGCAGTCTACCTACCCACCAATGGGATTTGAGATTCCTGTTCGCATGTGTAATGATTGCAAGCGACAGATAACAACTGATGAGTAAGTGCAACAAATGTCTCCTGGTCAGTTGTATTTATTGACCTCCAATAGCCAACAACCCTTAGCAAACCTCCTTGAGCTAAAGACAGTCATCACTGGAATGGACCTGGACAAGGAGAGAGGCATTCTGGTCACTGTGTGTGAAGAAAAGACCATTAAGGTGGGTGTGGTCAAAAATGGCTCACGGAGAGCGTGATCAAACTGTACATGACCTGAATGGGTGTGGTCAAACAGCAGACATGAACAGGGTGTGGTCAATAGCACATGTTGAGTTGGGTGTGTGTGTGTGTGTGTGTGTGTGTGTGTGTGTGGTGGTTTAGTGAGTAGCCAAGATGTTTTGAACCTCTGGCTACTTTTTTGTAGCCTGCAGCATTGTTAGTCAGAATAAAGTATAGTGTTTGTCAACAATAGGTTGTGTTAGTATTTTAATTGAACAATGTGGTGTCTTGCACCATCTTTGCAGACAATGATACATTTTGTGTATGTTGAAATGCAACTACAATTGATGTGAAAGTTTGATTAACTGTTTAGTGACTAGGGAGGTTTGTTACACACTGACCTTTTGCATACCTCGTGGTATTTTATATGACTGCATGTGCCTGCAGTACATATTAGCTAATATAGGTTATAATTTATTATCTATATGTAGTATGTTTACATTGCAAATGGTGACATTTGTGTTGAATTTAAACCAGCATACAACATGCTCCATTTCTCCCTGTACAGATATTTGATGTGAAGCCTGTTCTGACGTGATCTTGGAATGAATGTAGACGTTTTATAGCATGCTATGATCTGTAATGATGTGTATGAGCTTTTTATCTGTTTTGACCACGTGATGTGTCTCCATAACAACCAGACATTGATAAACATTTCAGTATGGATCGTAAGACGATCGAGTTAGTGCCGTTTCGTAAGCGCGTAAACTTATAACAAGTCCGTATCATACGCTACACAGCGCTACGTTGGAGACCCTTCGCTTGAAGGAAGAAAGCCGGCTCATGGAAGAGCGGCTTGCTGTGCTAAAGAACCTCATGACGGCTGAGAAGGCTAGCAGGCGGTATGTGTGCAACTCAAAACCACGCCCCGATATGATTTGTGTCGTGAACAGCGCCGCCAGTAGCGCCTACTGGGCGTCAGGGCAGAAAGGTCCACTGAAGAAATCGTATGCAGCCGAGCAACGAAAAGCTCCTCCCGTAAGTTACGCAAGACTATGGGCCTACACCAAACACCCAATCAAGGGGTTACGTCAAATCGCATCACCTGCTCTTTGCTACCTTCAGAAAACAACGAAGATCAGGATCCTTACGGATACTAACGCGGGAAGTCCAAAAGTCATCCCTCTGTGTGACAAGTGCAGCAAGTACAGGCCTTCTGTGGTGAGAGCACGTGACCGCTGTTGCGTCGATGTGCATATTATATGCTTCGTTTGCTTGCAGTCATGCCTCGAGTGCACGGAGGATTACTGCTCCGCCTGCTTTATTCGCCTTCATCAGAACGGCGCTCTGGCCGACCATCACGCGAGTCCCATACTGCAACAGGTACAGCCCCTCCCCCCCTCCTCTCGTTTATTCACAAGGAAATTACATTTCTTAAGACTAACCCAACAAAACAATGGAGGGGAAACAAATGTGTAGAGGTTTGTGACTGCACAGTTGAAGACAATACATACAATGAGCCAGGAGAACACAACAGGGAGAACTTAGGGTAGGCACACCTCCAAAGTGACACCCCCAACCAAGGCTATGCATCCCTCCCCCCCCTTCCCACACACACACACACACAGGGACACCCCCAGCCAAGGGGGCTCTCTCCTTCGAGGCACATATGACGAGGAAGCCAGTGCTGCATCCTTTCAAGAGGCACTCAGAGAGTGGAGGGCAGCAGGTCATGACTCCAAAGGCAATCAAGAACAACAGACCATCAGCGTTAGAGGCATGTACTTTTAATTGCATTTTGTTGCTCCATTGAGATGTGTACTTGCAGATAGCTCCACAGCACCCAGAGTCTCCACTGAAGTGCAGTCAATGCTTCTGCACATCCCCCCGAACACTATTGAGTTCACAAGTGGAGGAGTCTCTTACCTCGAGAAGCTCATGATTCGGTCTCATCGTGTTGACCCGTCATTCCTTCCTAACCTCTTGAAGAAAAGGTCCCCTAGCGGGCGAAGCATGCCAGAGTGGGAGGGACTCGAGGGCACGGAGCAACAGCCTTCCCAGTATAACATATTCTACTCAGCAGAAACTGAGCTGCTACCATCAGAGACCACCAATGGAATTGAGCCATTTGATTTACAATCATGTCAGCTAGATGTTGAGAATATACATTTCCCACTTGAGAAAGAAACTATCAACCATGCCACTGTCACCACTACTGATGCTGTCACCACCACCACCACCACCACCATACGATGCACCTCTTCCTCCTGTGAGCCACCAGAGTCAGCCCCCAAGGTACATCACAAAAGAGCCGAGCAGTCTTCTCTGGCAGGGAGCAGTGATCCTAGCACAGCTCCCAAGGTACACAAGTTGGGAGGACAAGACAACTCAAATTCAGCTAAACCAGTAGATGTTATCCCTCAACTGGGAGATGTGAAAACACCCCTGCCTGAAACTGCCATGCTTATCAACGGGACTGGGGACCAGCAGGTCACCAGACAAGGGACTGGGGACCAGCAGGTCCCCAGACAAGGGACTGGGAATCAGCAGGTCACCAGCAAAGGGACTGGGGGTCAGCAGAACACCAGCAAAGGGACTGGGGATCAGCAGAACACCAGCGAAATGACTGGGAACCAGCACAACATAGGCTGTGGGACTGGGGATCAGCAGGAGTCCGACCACGAAACCTTATCAGGGTTCTTCCTTTCAGAAGTGGAACCCCGCCCTTCATACCCCTCACATCCCCAGGCCATCCCTCATCATGTGGCCTTGCCAAGCTGTAACCATGGGAACACCTCTGGTGGTCACTCGTCAGAGTTTCGACTAGGAACAGTCGTATGGTTGCCTGAAAGCAGTTGGCTTTCGACAAACAGAGAGGCCTCTAGACCTAGTCCAGTGGCCAGTCGGGAGCAAGGAGCTGACAATGATGACCCATCCTCGCATGAGGGAGCTAGTGGTGATGAAGTGTGCAGTGTGGAGGATGTGGGGGAGGGGTGGGATGACAGAGATGACCTAGAAGCCATTGAAAGTCTTGCCTGGGAGCTCTCGTCCAATGTGGACGGAAGAATGACACAATCCAGTGTTTGCAAGGATGAGGAGGAGGAGTGGTCAGAAGAGGTGGATACTTCCATCAGTACTGTCAGTGTTGATCAGGTCATGGAGCAATTTGATCTCTACCGGAAGTCAGTGATGAGCCAAGAGTCTTGAACAGTCATGCTCCCATTCCTTCCCTTCTATCACTCACCACCCCTCTCATGTGGAGACACCAAAACAAAAACAACAACAAAAACAAAGACAAATTCATTTGTTACTCAAAATGCAAGTGGCTGTGTGCTTGGGTAATCCAGTTGAACCTTAAGCAGAGCACATACCTGTATCAGTAGACCGAGGCGTGCGCATCAGGGTAGTAGGAACGGTTCGAGTTTGCAACATACGTGTTTAAACTTTGCGCGGAACTGGCTGATTTGATTGGTATAGTCGGGAGACTCTGTACCTTGTACTTGAAACTGCTTAAGCTTGCTGACAAAGGTCGCTAGTACTCTAAATAATGCACTCGAGTGAGCTTGACACGAGGCTATATGCAACGAACCTGTGCTGCCGCGATCCCTCGTCTATCATTTCCAGCCACAACTGCACGAAACCTACGTAAAACCCGACCTGTGGCGCGAGGCACAAACACTGAAATACAAATACGAATGACAGGGGCCACCTCTTTGCCGATGTCTTTTCCTCTCGCGTAGCCAGCTGCACACGCATCATCGAATCCTTGCTTTGAGCCGTATGCATAACCCTCTTTGAAGCCTTTGGCACTCAATCTACTTAAAAAATGTAGCCGCGTGCAACAGACAATGGTATTTTCTAACCTGTCTTCGGGAAATAGAATAGAGTCAAAAGTATCATCCTTGTTTTCCATATTAACTTCTAGTCTCGTACCCAGACCCACCATGACGTAAGCGTTTATCGCTTACACTACGACAGGTGGTGTTTATACTGGTAAGCGATAAACGCTTACGTCATAGTGGGTCTGGGTACGAGACTAATTAACTTCCGCGTTGGGGGGGGGTGGAGCTCGTCTTTGCCACGCCCTAATGCCATCCCACCCCCACTCGTATTATATTTTGTTTATAATGGGGGCCAGCAGGTCTCTGCTAAGATGTTTTCGAATGTTGCTCTACGAAGAAAAGGAAGTGCACATTCTGATGATTGGTAAGAAAAGCCGGGCTCTTTGCTCGAGTCAGAGATAGTATAGAGACTATACATCTTTGCTTGAGTCCATTGCACTACCGGTACATGCAGGTTTGGACTCAGCAGGAAAAACAACGATGCTGTACAAACTGAAGCTGGGAGAGGTCGTCACCACAATGCCCACAGTTGGTAAGGCATGTGAACAGCTGCTGGTCGACATATTACTCGCTCTTTCAACCGCGTGATGCAGGATTTAACGTCGAAACCATTCAGTACAAAAACGTAACCTTTGTAACGTGGGACTCTGGCTCGAGAGATATGATCGTAAGTCAATGCGCCGTGCAGGGGCCGGGCTGGGGCGCCCGTTATCACTTAGTGCGCGCGGCGCATAATTTATACCCACAGTACAGAATGGTATAATTTAGAACTGTCCGGGAACTATTCTGATGTGGGGCATTTCAAGTCAACAATCGACAAGCATCTTCATGCACATATATCCTAGCTGTCTGTATCGCAGCGATATAATGATCAGCCTTCGCATGCATGCATGCATGCACTGTCTTACTATATGCACCATCTCCCTCAAATAGCGCCCGCTCTGGAAACATCAATATGCAAACACGGATGCGGTATAGTGTTTGTGGTGGACAGCAACGATCGAGAGAGAATGGCAGAGTGTCGTTACGAGCTCCATCGTGTCATGGAGGACAAGGAACTAGAAGGATGTGTTCTTCTACTTTTGGCCAACAAGCAGGACCTTCCCAATGTACTGAGCGTAGATGAAATAACAACACAACTGGATCTTCAATCACTGAAAAACAATATGGCGTAGGTATCAATGCTGTCGACATCTGACTTGTCTCACTCTTAAACTCTCCCATTTCCCCTTCACTCTCCAATTATTATTTTGTCGTTGTCTCTGCATGGCTCCTTCCCCCCCCCCCCAAAGCAGATGCAGGAGAAGAGAGAGCAAGAGGCGCGCGATAGAGAGTAGAGAAGAGCCGAGAGATAGCGAGAGCTGAGAGAGATAGCGAGAGAAGAGTCGCTATAGCGTCTCTCTCTGATCTCGCTATAGAAGAGCTGCTTAGCTCTATATCTATCTCGATATCTCTCTAGATCTATCTCTATCTCTCTCTCTCTTCTCTCTCTCTCTCTCTCTCTCTCTCTCTCTCTCTCCCCCCCCCCCCATCCCTTCATCCTCCTGTCCCCTTCACCTCCCCCTTCTTGAATCCGTTTCAAAAACTGGCGGCAGACATTCAAGGCACAATTGCTACAAAGGGGGATGGTCTATATGAAGCTTGGGACTGGCTAATGGAATCTTTTGCAACCTCAGAACTGAAGAGGACGCTGTATAAGCCACTAGCTGAGACACAGCAGTCTACATCAGCTGTGGTGTCTAAACCTGCAGTCTTTTCCTCGTGTTTTCATTCTGTCAGGGGCTATTTTTCATACCAACCAATGGACCCAGATGATGATTAATAATGACTGACATCAACATTTGTATGTTTGTATGTTTCTCAGTGACATGTTTTGTGTTAGTGTAATGCAGTTAACTGCACTAATCATCCGCCCATAGTAAGAGACACCATCGTGCTGCTTATTAAGAGACACCACGTGCTGCTTATTAAAAGACACCATCGTGCTGCTTATTAAGAGACACCATCGTGCTGCTTATTAAGAGACACCACGTGCTGCTTATTAAGAGACACTATCGTGCTGCTTATTAAGAGACACCACGTGCTGCTTATTAAGAGACACTATCGTGCTGCTTATTAAGAGACACCATCGTGCTGCTTATTAAGAGACACCACGTGCTGACACCACAGTGCTACCATGCACTCTACTAGCACTCTCGTGCGTTGAAACGATACTTCATTCAGACGACATGGCAGAGGATCAAAACGTACATAACTAGAGCGGGAAATAGAGTCAAGAACACTTGCTGAGTAGGGGGTGGAGCTCAGCCTAGCCACGCCCTCGCGGTGACATCGCTAAATTCTTTGTCTGTACACGGCCGGGAGAATGGGAGGTGCCGGTTCATCGCTGCTGAAATGCTTCGGGCAAACGTTCTACGGGCACAAGGAATTTTGTCTTCTAATGATCGGTGGGGAGAGTTGGGTTCTTATTCGTAGCTTGACGCCTTAAACATGTTCTAGGTTTGGACGCTGGAGGAAAGACAACAGTCTTATACAAGCTGAAGTTGGGAGAGATTGTAACTACTATTCCTACAATCGGTAAGCATTTTACTCTGAACGAGCCGTCCCTGAACAAATCTCGTCTTGTCCACAATCAGGTTTCAACGTTGAAACGATTCAGTACAAAAACATAGACTTCGTGACGTGGGATGTGGGAGCGCGAGACAAAGCCGTAAGTGAATGGACGAAAGGGCGGTGGGGAAGTTCCCCGTGTCAGAAGGGTGACTCGCATAACTCTGGCTCTGCAAAAACTCACTGAGGGGCGCACACATTGGGTTCCTTTGTTTTCCTGTGAGTGGATGGGTGAGGGAAAGTAGCAGGTGTCAGATACTGTCTTCTTCAGGAGGGTAGTAGCATTCCTTACAGCACTATTCCTCTTGACAGTCTGTTCTCTCTCATTCAGCGTCCTCTCTGGAGACATTACTTTAAAAACACGGATGCACTTGTGTTTGTGGTGGACAGCAACGATCGAGAGAGAATGGCAGAGTGTCGTTACGAGCTCCATCGTGTCATGGAGGACAAGGAACTAGAAGGATGTGTTCTTCTACTTTTGGCCAACAAGCAGGACCTTCCCAATGCACTGAGCATAGATGAAATAACAACACAACTGGATCTTTCATCATTTTCTGAGAAGAATATAAGATGGCGTATGTGTGACACTTATCTTACATTTTATATTATTCAACTTTCTCTTTCTTCTACATTTCCCATGCCCCCTACTTTCATCCCTTCTCCTCCTCCCTCTTCCTCCTACCCTTCCCATCTCTCCCATCTCTCCTTCTCTCCCTTCTGTCCTCCTCTCCATTCTCTCCTAACCCTACCCTCCCTCCTCCCTCCCTCCTCCTATTCACTTTCCGGGCCTGCCATCCATTAGACATCCAAGGTACATGTGCCACAAAAGGTGAGGGCCTTTATGAAGCATTTGACTGGCTCGCAGAATCATTCACAGCCAAGTCTATTAAGAGCTCCCTCTCTCAACCTCTTGTTGAAACTGCAAGTTCAACTTCTGATGCATTGACCAAACCCTCAATTGCCTCGTCGTGGTTCCATTCCATCGGATCTTTTTTTTCAAAACCCACAAGACACCCAGAGGTTCAATATCATGCGAGTGAGGTAGAGCCTTCCAAATGAGACCCTACAAGATGAAGATCTAATGTTACAAGATAGAGGATCTCAAGTCTTTATGGGAACCCCTAGCAATCTGTGTCATGAACCTCTTTACATTATTTCAAGAATGTCATGTTTTAAAGCCTTGCAATTGTACTATTCCAAACTGCTCGCTCATTTTATATATTTAAATCATGTATCTATTTGTGTTGTGCTGCTCAGGAAATATAAATAATAAAGGGATGGCAATATATCACATATTTATGACATGAAACTATACAAGTAGTCATGCATTTTTGTCACTGTCGAACGACTGTTTAGATATCCATGCATTATTGAAAAATGTTGAGTGCTCCATGACTCAAGGATACTCCTGTTTAGGTTGCAGGTTGAACTGTTTCGTCTCAGGTGGGAACAGCTCAGGACCACTGCAGATGAAAAATTCACATTTTCAGACCATGTGCACGACCAATTTCATTGATCATGTAGAATGGCTGCAACCAATTTCATTGATCATGTAGAATGGCTGCAATTGGAACAGCCACTAGCTGAGACACAGCAGTCTACATCAGCTGTGGTGTCAAAACTTGCAGCCTTTTCCTCGTGGTTTTATTCTGTCAGGGGCTATTTTTCATACCAACCAATGGACCCAGATGATGATTAATAATGACTGACATCATGTTTTCACTGATAGCCATTACACTACATATTATTTGTACTAATCAATGCCCATGTGTTATTTGTACTAATCAATGCCCATGTGTTATTTGTACTAATCAATGCCCATGTGTTATTTGTACTAATCAATGCCCATGTGTTATTTGTACTAATCAATGCCCATGTTATATTTGTACTAATCAATGCCCATGTGTTATTTGTACTAATCAATGCCCATGTGTTATTTGTACTAATCAATGCCCATGTGTTATTTGTACTAAGTGTTGCCAATCCATGATAGCGTCGTTACAATATAGTTTTCTAATCCTTGTAATAATTAATCATCCTTGGTCACATGTCCTGTCCGTGAGAAATTCAGGCACAGAAAAGCTATGGAAATTGCAGCTGTAAGTTCATAACAGGGTTTTGTTTCAGAGTGCAGGACAACTATGCTGATTGCATGAGGTCGGGCGTAACCTGATTAGGGAGGATGTATGGGACGACATAAAGCAGGCTGAACAGCAGCGTGGGGTAGAACCACCAATCAGAGCCGTTGTTATACCCTGAGAAAACTTTGGCATGTCATGCCATGACTTGGATCTGAGTAATGGCCATGGCTTGGATCTGAGTAATGGCCATGGCTTGGATCTGAGTAATGGCCATGGCTTGGATCTGAGTAATGGCCATGGCTTGGATCTGAGTAATGGCCATGGCTTGGATCTGAGTAATGCCATGACCTGCCCGTAGCAGTCCATGTATAACTTTGTCATGATTAAGCATTACATGTCATGCCATGACATGCCATACATCAGTTTTAGAAATCAACTTGTCCTATCAAGCCTGAAGTGTATGGCATTACTTAGGCAACCACACAATGATTAGCAATTTTGATAGTAATACTAGAACAGAACCAATAAAGCTTAATTCATTGCGTTGTGATTTGCCTTTTCCTTAGATCAAAGTTCTCTTGATTAACTGAATCTTTACTTCATCAAAATCTTCCACTGTTAGAACATATCTTACTCCATGATAACAGTTGTTAGCTGCTGGTCTTTGCTACAATTTGGACACAACTTACACATCAAAAGTATCAGCCTTGGTTATTTCTTCGTTGGGCGCTTGATTGTCTTTCGGAATCAACCTTGGTTGTCGTGACTACAACCCGATACACTTTGTCACAAGAAGATGGCCGAAGGACAATGAGCACAGCTATTGTGGTAGTCTTCATTCTGCATCCTGTACTTGTACTTAATTCTTCTGGGTGGTGCAGCCTCATCACAAGGTAAACAGAGAAGTTCTTCTTGCCCTGCACTCATATGTGTGTGCATACATATGTGCATGTGTTATGCATGTGTCTATGGTGTGTACATGTGTGTGTATGTGTATGCATATGTTCGTGCTTGTGTGTATATATGTGTGTGTGTGTGTGTGTATGTGTGTGTGTGTGTATGTGTGTGAGTATAAAGACCCTTTTCCAAACAATCGCTTTGTTACGTTTCCTCCCATAAACAGTATCATGGACAACCTAATACAGGGTATGCAGATGAGGAGCTGCTACAGCAGTTCAGAACGGCAGTTAAAGGGCTGAAGGACAGTACTAGGCTTCAACGAATAGAGGAACTGTACGCCCAGGTAGAAGAACATTGACATGAAACCAGAGAGGGAGAGGGAATCGTAAAGGCTCTCAAGCTGAGTTCAGGTACGCAAGAGGACATCATCATACGCAAATTAGTAGCAGCCTTGAATACTGCTCTGGACAACAATGATGCACAAAATCACGCACAGTGGAAAGACCTGTACACTACTCTCTGTACAGAGCTGGACATCCATCATTCTTTCGTCTTTCCTTTTCTTTCATATGACCTGTTAAGGGTAAGGTTTAAAGGCAGTTAGTAAGCTGTGGTTTTGTGCCATGTGGGCGTGATAGAGCTGGTGGCAGTATCAATGTTGGCCTTGAAAATGATAAGAAAATTCATGAAATCAAAGTATAACTCAACTTTTACCGATCTAGTAGATCAACAGATCCCTGCATCGCTAAATGCTCAAGGACTGAAAACAGACTGAAAACAGTCGAGCAGATAAGGGATCTGTTCAATCCTGCATGACTTGTACGTGTACCACCAAACACCAATATTGTACGCCGGACATGGTCAAGAGGGTACTGGGGACTGGGCAGTGTCTAAGTGTGGTGCATCAGGTGGTGTTGAAGTAGAAGCGGTTAGCCTTGAAACATGTCTAGATGTGTGGATAAGTCGGCCTGAACAAGCTCGATCATTGTGCCTTATAATTTGGCTGAGTGCTGCTACTCAGGGAAATGGGTGAAGAAACTGAGTGCTGCAAAAAAGTACCATGACTAATTTGCATCATCTCGGCCTGTGATGAAAATGAAACAACCGTTGAAAACAACTCGGTCCCTATGCTGCGAGGTAAGAAGCCCAACAAAAACTGAATCCTCAGTTTAGGGCTACTTCGTCAGCAAAGAATTCTCCGCTGTATGGTTCTTTTATTGCCAATATTAAGAAGGCCCTGTTCTTAAGATCAAGACTCAAAGTGCCTCCATTTAGCTATTATTTTAGTAGTTATGGGTATTGTAATTGCAGTTCTTTAAAGCACTAAGCATTAATGCTGTGTACTTTGTACAATGCTACAATTGTTAAGCTAATCATTATATTTGCTTCTTCCAGCTGCTGTTTATACTCCATCTGTTAGCTTCCACATTTCCAGAATCTAATCCATCGCAGCTATTGAGAAGCTGGGTCTGGGTACGAGACTACCATCTAGTACGGCAGATTTATAATTTGATGTTTATTATTGGATAGACCCGTATTGGATAGACCTATTCAATGAGGAGTAATGTGCATGGCCAAACAGTCATGTCTGGAAGTTAACCCCTCAGACACCATGACTGTGGGATGGCTATGTTGAATTCTCCATAGAGGATGGGACCATGAGGATTGCTCTGATGTTTCATTACCAACACATCATGTAATGCACAACACAGACACACACAAGCACACATACACCATACAACCACTCATTCCTAGTGAGGTGATCGGATTGTCATCAATGCACCATAGCCACAGTTGATATTTCTCAGAGCCTAGTTGCTTGAGTTTCTTTTCAAGCTCCTTCTTGAGCTGGCTGCCGGTATGATGCTTCCCCCCATAGGAACTCCACTGGTTTGGAGATGTGTTCTGGTGTCCAGTACTGAAATAGGTATGCAAAGCAGCATGCATGGTGTCCCAATAGCACACATGCTGGTCCTAGGTTATGGATTCTATGGACCAATACACAGATATCAGTGAATCTTGCTAGTGAGAGGTACGTTTGAGGCATTGTACTTGCTGTTTAGTGTTCAATATCCTCAAGCCCTCAAATATCTTTTATATTTATGTCCTACGTTTGCAACGGTGCACAATATGAGATTAAAAAGCTAAAAAGCTTTAACTTTTACGCGGTTTCATCGTGCATTACGTACAGTGTATGCAACAGTCTTCAAAGTATCGTGTTCGTAAAATTAAGCTAACAGAGTAAAAAACCCTCTGTTTAAGGTCTTGCATTCTCATTTTGCAAGTCTTCATTGCTTCACATAACCAATTCAGTCTGGTAATTTCATGTACTGCAATCGCTTCATATAGGCCTACTGTACAGTCTCGTTTTCTCCGTCGCCTAACACAGCCTAGCGCGACAACGGTCGTAATTTTCATGGTATGGTCTGATTCTACGCTTGTTTGGTTCTGAAAAGAACCCGTAGACAAAGAAGCTTTCAATGACATCATTCGCAATTAATGTATTTGCAATGCTTATAGCATGAAGTATACCGGGTGTCCACGAAAGAATGCAATGCTTTTGAACGGGAATAACATTTGATAGATTGCGTTCTTTCGTGGACACCCGGTATAAGCAAAAAACTTGAAAATTTAGTTTTGGCAGCTTTTCATGTGGAGCACTGTACGTCACTACATTAGTCTTGTACCCAGACCCAAGTTCCCAACAGGATTACATGGAAAGTGGTCAATGTAGCGGTGATGTAATCCATCCACAGCTGTTGGGAACCTGGGTGTGGGTACGAGACTACCAATCCAATATGGCAGTTTGATGTATTATTGGATAGACCTGTTCAATGTACCACACACCTGAGCAATGTGCATGGCCAAACTATCATGTCTGGAAGTTAACCCCTCAGACCACCATGACTGTGGGATACATAGCCACGCACACACACATGCAGACACACACATGAAATATACAGGCACACCTGCAGACATACACAACATACACGCACACACAGACATGCATAAGCATACAAAATATTTCCATATCACTAACACACACCACACAAACAGCACTGAACACAAGGGTACTTACAATATGTGCACATTCACACACACACACACACACACACACACACACACACACACACCACACACACACACACACACACACACACACACACACACACTGAGGCAATCTTTGTCTGGAACTCCCAACCTTCACCATATTCACTCTCATGTACTTTTAATAGGGTTATAGTGTGGCCTGACCAAAAGATTCGTTTCCTGCAGTAAGACCATGTCCCTTCCTTCTCCCCTGTCCTTCATTCTTCCTCTGTCCTTTCCCCCTTCCTCCCTTTCTCCTCCCCTGTCCTTTCCTACCTTTGTCCCTTCCTCCTCACTGTCCCTTCCTCCTCCCCTGTCCTTTCCTCCTCCCCTGTCCTTTCCTCCTCCCCTGTCCTTTCCTCCTCCCCTGTCCTTTCCTCCTCCCCTGTCCTTTCCTCCTCCCCTGTCCTTTCCTCCTCCCCTGTCCTTTCCTCCTCCCCTGTCCTTTCCTCCTCCCCTGTCCTTTCCTCCTCCCCTGTCCTTCAGATTCCTTCCTGTCCATCCTCCTCCCCTGTCCTTTCCTCCTCACTGTCCCTTCCTCCTCCCTGTCCCTTCCTCCTCCCTGTCCCTTCCTCCTCCCCTGTCCCCTCCTCCTCCCATGCCCTTCCTCCTCCATAGTACCCTCATGATGAAACCAGACAAGGATATTGTGATCAGGGAGAAGATGACATTGTGAGAGGAGCAAAAGTTTGAGTAAAAGTCAAGTGTAAGCACGATAAATTCTTACACATTCAACTTACCGTGACCATTTAATAGAGCGGCATTATTAGGGCGGCAATCACGAATTGTAACCCGCGGCAGTCGTTGACACAATTCGGCAGGTGCACAGTTGTACTGTGGCATGGGAGGAAGATCTGAGTCTGAATCTTTACCCTGATCTCATTGAGCCTGCACAGCCTCGTTTTAATCGAGACAGCCCGCGGCATCGATCAACAGTGATGAGTGAAACATGCCATACTTACATTGGTTCAATGAATTTCCAAAGTGTTAGTCTCGTTCCCACGTTCATATAGCGATTCACTCTGGGAACGAGACAAAAGGATGGTGTGCGGGGTTCGAGGGAGACCACCTACACTATTTTGGGTGCTGATATGCTGCATAGCCAGTACAAGTAACACGAGAAACCAGATGATAGTTGTAACTGCCACCTTCCAATGTTTTCATATTTCCTTTTATAGTTTTTCTTCTCTACATACTTGGCGACAGAAGGTACATATACACACGTGTGTGCCTTTGCGCGCGCGCGAGCGCTTGTATGTGTGTGTGAAAGCAAAGAATATCTGCGTACAACGTTTGTAGTCGTACTGGTTGTGTAGCCGCCCAGATATGGGCCCAGCCGCGCAGATATGGGCCCAGCCGTGCAGATATGGGCTCAGCCGCGCAGATATGGGCCCAGCCGCGCAGATATGGGCCCATGCAGCTACGTAGAAATGGGTCCAGCTGCCTAGATATGGGCCCAGCCGCGCACGTGTGTGCCATTCGATAGCTTCAGCTGCTCTATATTTTGCAGGGCGGCGGTGCCAGCTGTTGTAGCATCGATGGCCGACATACGCCTCGAATTGGTGACCATAATACGGGAAGTAAGTTGGCTGTGGAGGGAGTTTGCACCCTTCCCTTTATCTTTTCCCCCCTCCATCCTCCCTCCCTTATTTCTACAATCCACCTTTCTCCGTTCAAGGAGCTAACAAAGATGGAGACAAGGGTCAAGTTACCTAGAGGATGAGTATGTCATGTGATGTCATGTGATCATGTTACTTTAACCTGCTGAGCGCTCCACTTCCCTTCCCACAAAAAAGTTCTTACTTAAGAAAAAGGAATACAAAATCTATTGCCAACGATGTACGTTTTGATACGATTACACCACCCGATCAGCACAACACAACACCCATCACCCACTCACAAGCCACACCACATCACAAACACACCACCATCATCACACAAGGCACAGCAGGCACACCACTCACATCATTCACACCACTCCCACATCACCACTCCAACCATCACACCACTCACATCAGCACACCACTCACACCCACTCATCACACCACCCACAAGCATCACAACCACACCAGCATCGACCCAATCACACCACTCACATCATCACACCACTCACGTCATCACATCACTCACATCATCACACCACTCACATCATCACATCACTCACATCATCACAACCACCACTCACATCATCACATCACTCACATCATCACACCACTCACACATCATCACACCACTCACATCATCACACCACTCACATCATCACACCACTCACACCATCACACCACACATCATCACATCACTCACATCATCACACCACTCACATCATCACATCACTCAATCATCACACACACCACTCACATCATCACACCACTCACATCATCACACCACTCACATCATCACATCACTCACATCATCACACCCACTCACATCATCACACCACTCACATCATCACATCACTCACATCATCATCACCACTCACATCATCACACCACTCACATCCCCCACACCACTCACATCATCACATCACATCACTCATCATCACACCACTCACTCATCACACACTCACATCATCACACACACCACTCACATCATCACACCACACTCACATCATCACCCCACTCACATCATCACATCACTCACATCATCACACCACTCACATCATCACACACACTCACATCATCACACATCACTCCATCATCACACCACTCCACATCATCACACCACTCACATCATCACATCACTCACATCATCACCCACTCACATCATCACACCACTCACATCATCACCACACCACTCACATCATCACATCACTCACATCATCACACCACTCACATCATCACACACCACTCACATCATCACACCACTCACATCATCACATCACTCACATCATCACATCACTCACATCATCACATCACTCACACTATCACACCACTCACATCATAACATCACTCACACTATCACACCACTCACATCATCACATCACTCACATCATCACACCACTCACATCATCACACCACTGACATCATCACATCACTTCACTCGCATTACTCACATTACATTGGTTTCCACACGCACATATGCACACACACATGCACACACACACACACACACACACACACACACACAGTTCAGATAAAGCATACCCGAAGATAAAACTCCTTGCTCAGTCCGAGAAGAAGCGAATACTGGTTGGTTAACTGTGTGGTCAGTTAACCAGTTCTGTTGACTGTTATCTCTGATTCAAGGTGACTGGAGGGGCAGGCTTTGTGGGCTCACACCTTGTTGACCGGCTTATGGTGGATGGTCACGAGGTAAAGTTATGCCTCATGAGAGTGGAGGGGGCGTGGCAAATATCCTACCTCCCCACTCCAGTGATGTGATTATTTTAGCGTGTGGTTCCCTCACAGTATAACCAGAAAATAAAAATATAATTTAATAATTTACCAAAAGTCACCAGACCTTACGCATCTCAGTAGCGCAAAATGATGTCTAATTATTGCTCACTCTCACCACATGGAGGTGATATGCTTGACAGGTGTAAATGTGATGGGCGGTTCAGGGGTCAAACTTGTATATTCAGTTGCATGTAGGCCCAAATAAAGTAGGGTGAAAAATTGGTATATGATGCACAGCCAATATTTATCATCACCCTTCGTTTGAGGAGGTTTTGACTTGACCATTGGTACACCATGCAGCTGTATAGCTTCATTAACGAAAGGCTTGACAAGTGAAGTGGGACAAGGTTTGAAGCCATACTGTGTACAGAATACTCAGTCAGCAACAGTCACTCAAGTGGATTTTCCAGGAATGTATAACCAACCCTTCAGGGTCTGTGGCTAATTGTATTTTGGAACGCTGACCTTATGGGTACATGTAGTCAGGAAAATGCGTGTTCTCTGCCCTGCATGTAATGTCATGGTTACGTGAGGGTATCATGATGGGTGACATGCTGAGATTGTAAGCATGCCAGACAGTTAGCCTGTGCATTGTTGAGCCCTTACTGCAGAGGGTATCTGGCCACTCCTGTACCTTACTGCAGAGGGTATCTGGCCACTCCTGTACCTTACTGCAGAGGGTATCTGGCCACTCCTGTACCTTACTGCAGAGGGTATCTGGCCACTCCTGTACCTTACTGCAGAGGGTATCTGGCCACTCCTGTACCTTACTGCAGAGGGTATCTGGCCACTCCTGTACCTTACTGCAGAGGCTATCTGGCCACTCCTGTACCTTACTGCAGAGGCTATCTGGCCACTCCTGTACCTTACTGCGGAGGGTATCTGGCCACTCCTGTACCTTACTGCAGAGGCTATCTGGCCACTCCTGTACCTTACTGCAGAGGCTATCTGGCCACTCCTGTACCTTACTGTGGAGGCTATCTGGCCACTCCTGTACCTTACTGCAGAGGGTATCTGGCCACTCCTGTACCTTACTGCAGAGGGTATCTGGCCACTTCTGTACCTTACTGCAGAGGCTATCTGGCCACTCCTGTACCTTACTGCAGAGGCTATCTGGCCACTCCTGTACCTTACTGCAGAGGGTATCTGGCCACTTCTGTACCTTACTGCAGAGGCTATCTGGCCACTCCTGTACCTTACTGCAGAGAGTATCTGGCCACTCCTGTTCACGTGCTTATGGGTGTTAAGCATCACATCTTTTGCTGAAGTACCACTAACATTGTCTGTTGCTCACCTTCGACACATTCCAATCCACTGCTTAAGGCACATTTTAAGTTTCACTCTGTGCTGGACCTTATTATGACCTCATGCTTGCAGGTGACTGTTATAGATAACTTCTTCACTGGCCGTAAAAGCAACTTGGAGCAGTGGTCAGTTACGATGTCCCTCTGATCCCATCCTCACGTCACACTACATCACTCGACCACCAATCCACACACATCACTCCACCACCAATCTACACACTCACCGTACATCTGTTAGGATTGGACACGAGAACTTTGAGCTTCGTATCCATGACATCGTGACTCCAATGATGATTGAAGGTGAGTTGGAAGGCATGGTGTGGAGGAGTAGAGTGAATACTAATGAGAGGGTTAGACTTGTGTCAGTGGTACTTCCTTGCAGTTGACTAGGTAGTAATATGTGTCAGTGGTACTTCCTTGCAGTTGACTAGGTAGTAATATGTACTTCCTTGCAGTTGATGAGATTTATCATCTGGCGTCACCTGCGTCCCCGGTGAAGTACATGTTTAACCCCATCAAGACCATAAAAACCAACGTGGTGGGGACGTTGAACATGCTAGGTAAAGGAGGGGGAGGAGGCCATGTGAAGTGCATCTTTAAGTTGCCCTTGGCTGATACAGGATTGGCCAAAAGGGTCAAAGCAAAGCTGCTGTTAGCCTCCACATCTGAGGTGTATGGGGACCCAAAGGTCAGTGTATGGGGACCCAAAGGTCAGTGTATGGGGACCCAAAGGTCAGTGTATCTTAATGCCAAGAGCTATGTATGTATATTATTGCAGTAAAAGTTGCGTGGGTCTTTACAGGCAGATCACACACATACCTCTTGAACTGGTCACCACCCATCTATCTGTTGGTTGTATGTGTATGGTCTGGGCCCCAGGACGTGTGCAGATGGTCTGGGGGGGGGGGGGGGGGGAGGGGGCGGTTGCTTAGCGCCATAATTAATTATTTGTATTTAATTAACAGGAGCATCCCCAGACTGAGGAGTACTGGGGCAACGTTAACCCGATTGGTCCAAGGGCATGCTATGATGAAGGGAAGAGGCTTGCAGAGACAATGGTGTACGCGTATGCTAAGCAGGTGTGTGTGTGTGTGTGTGTGGTGTATGTGTGTGTGTGGTGTGTGTATGTGTGTGTGTGGTGTGTGTATGTGTGTGTGTGGTGTGTGTATGTGTGTGTGTGTGTGTGGTATATGTGTGTGTGTGTGTGGTGTGTGTGTGTGTGTGTGTGTGTGTGTGTGTGTATGTGTGCATATGTATTCTATACTGTATGCATCTTTCCTGTTTAGGAAAATGTGGAGGTCAGAGTTGCACGGATTTTCAATACTTATGGTCCCAAGATGCATATGTTTGATGGTAGGTGACTACAAGGTAGGTGGGTGTGGTAAGGGTGAAGGTAGGTGGGTGTGGTAAGGGTGAAGGTAGGTGGGTGTGGTAAGGGTGAAGGTAGGTGGGTGTGGGAAGGTTAAAGGTAGGTGGGTGTGGTAAGGTTAAAGGTAGGTGGGTGTGGTAGGGGTGAAGCTAGGTGAGTGTGGTAAGGTTAAAGGTAGGTGGGTGTGGTAGGGGTGAAGCTAGGTGGGTGTGGTAGGGGTGAAGCTAGGTGGGTGTGGTAAGGTTGGGGGTATTCTGAAGACTGAAACAATTTGAGCTTTTGTTTTGTGTTGATTGCTATTAGCTTATGCTAGCTTAGTGTATGTTAGCTTGTGTTAGTTTACGGATATCTGTGTACTTGGGCTGATCATGTCACTGTAGGTCGTGTGGTCAGCAACTTCATCATACAGGCCTTGCAGGGAAAACCCTTAACAGTAAGTTGGCTGTACACTAGCAGAGCAGTTGCGTTGTTACATGTAATACACAGCTCATGTACAGCTGTGGTATTCCAACAAAAGTAATGCTTTTGCAGTCATCCATTTTTGTCTCACACCATTTTTCTCCCTTGACTTCTGGTCTAGGTATCCTTTCCTGGAAACCAAACACGTTCATTCATGTATGTCAGGTGAGTCACGCTGAACCTACACAAAGCACCCAACTGTACTGTGGTGCTCCAAAAGCACCCTGGGACCTGAAATGCACCTATTTTATGGCACACACCTTATGTCACATTCTGATACTATCAGTGACCTTGTGCGTGGGCTCATTCTACTGATGAATAGTAACTACAGCCTACCAGTGAATCTGGTAAGTGTTTACAGTTCACACGTAGCCACTAGATAAAGGACTCTGCATATGCAGGGCAATCCAGATGAACACACAATCTTGGAGTTTGCCCAAATTATCCAGCAAGAATTAGGTCAGTGTTGTGTGTGTCCCCTTCCATCCCTCATGTGTCGTGCTATGTGTAGGTGTGTCCCCTTCCATCCCTCATGTGTCGTGCTACGTGTAGGTGTGTCCCCTTCCACCCCTCATGTGTCGTGCTACGTGTAGGTGTGTCCCCTTCCACCCCTCATGTGTCGTGCTACGTGTAGGTGTGTCCCCCTTCCATCCCTCATGTGTTGTGCTACGTGTAGGTGTGTCCCCTTCCACCCCTCATGTGTCGTGCTACGTGTAGGTGTGTCCCCCTTCCATCCCTCATGTGTTGTGCTACGTGTAGGTGTGTCCCCTTCCACCCCTCATGTGTCGTGCTACGTGTAGGTGTAGGGACCCCAATCACGATGATACCTTCAGCCCAAGATGACCCTCGTAGGAGAAAACCCGACATCACGAAGGCTAAGAATTTCCTTAACTGGCACCCTACTGTAAGTGGGTGCCCTGTGTGTTTATATCAACAATCACTCTGTCTCTGTTATCCTGCAGGTACCGCTGCGTGCTGGCATAAGGAACACAGTGAAATATTTTAAAACTGTTCTAAATGACACAGAGTTCTTCTCACATTCCTCATGATGACCATTATACGTGCATGTGTGTGAAACAGTATGTTGTTTTTGTTTTTTTGCTGCCTTACAGATCATAACATAACATAATGCTATCCTTTTTCAGCTCCTATAAATGTACAACAATCAATGAACACAAATCAAAAAATAAAAAGTGTTTGTATCTACAATACATCTCTGGCAGGTGACAATGATGTAATATGATACAACTTCTAACCTAGAAGAAGGGATTGGCACTGCTATCAACTTTCTGAGGCTGTATATGTAGAGGAAAAAGTTAAAAACAGCACACATATACACTGTACAATGTTACACATAGACACTTACTGCAAATGGATTGGCTACTTGCTGTTGGCTAGGTTGTGAGGCAGGAGAACTCATCTGTTGTCCAAAGTCTCCCCACAATCCTGCTGATCCAAATGACCCAGTGCTGGCCCCAAATGATCCTGCACCAGCCTGTGTTGCTCCAAGTGACCCAAATGATCCCATGCCTGCTTGCCCTGCTCCGAATGACCCTGCACCTGCTTGTGCTGCTCCAAATGACCCAAATGAGCCTGCACCTGCTTGCCCTGCTCCAAATGACCCTGCACCTGCTTGTGCTGCTCCAAGTGACCCAAATGAGCCTGCACCTGCTTGCCCTGCTCCAAATGACCCAAATGAGCCTGCACCTGCTTGCCCTGCTCCGAATGACCCTGCAGCTGACTGTCCTGCTCCCTGTGATACCGTACTACCTCCAAATAGGGGTGAGGTGCCCCACCCTCCTCCCGTTTGGACCGTGGCACTCATACCACTGCTCCAGCCTGTGGGAGTGGCCTGGGGAGGTGGTGCACTCTGAGGAAGGGGCACAGGTTTGTTCATTGTGGTACTCCAGCCGAGGCTGGCATCGCTGGAAGATGTGGACACATTCTGTGCACCCCTAGCTCCGGCCTTGTCTGCCTGCTGAGGTATCCCAGCTGCTCCACTGGCAACAAAGTTTCCAAATTGCTGTGCTGACTGCTGCTGTGTTTGTACAGGTCCCCCGAAACCTGCTGCTCCAACTGAGCCCTGCTGTGGTCCCCCAAAGCTTGCTGCTCCAACTGAGCCCTGCTGTGTTCCCCCAAAGCTTGCTGCTCCAACTGAGCCCTGCTGTGGTCCTCCAAAGCTTGCTGCTCCAACTGAGCCCTGCTGTGGTCCCCCAAAACCTGCTGCTCCAACTGAGCCCTGCTGTGGTCCCCCAAAACCTGCTGCTCCAACTGAGCCCTGCTGTGGTCCCCCAAAACCTGCTGCTCCAACTGAGCCCTGCTGTGGTCCCCCAAAGCTTGCTGCTCCAACTGAGCCCTGCTGTGGTCCCCCAAAACCTGCTGCTCCAACTCCCGCCAAAAATCCTCCGCCACCTAACTGCTGTGTTTGAACACTGTTAGCTACACCAGGCTGCTGCCCGCTGAACCCCCGGGCCACACCAGCCTGTGCAGACTGCTGTTGCTGAGGCCCTAGTCCCATCTGCTGTGTAGGTGGCACCCTTGACGCCCCGCCCACTGCAACCTGCTGACCCATAAATCCCTGAGCACCTGCAAAACTCTGCTGGCCAGGAAATCCCTGCTGAGTTAATAACCCTTGTTGTGCAGGGGATTGTGCTACTCCACCCATTCCCTGCTGGCTCCATTGCTGCTGGGAGGCAGGACTCTGCTGTGCCCACTGCTGCTGACCCCCTACAGCTGCAGGCAAAGGTTGCCCAAAGGCACCAAACTGTTGGCTGCCTTGGTGTGGCATGCCAAAGCTGGCCTGCTGCTGAGCAGCCCCACCAAAAGGATTGGAATACTGCTGCTGGCCACTGGACCCCGCTGTGACGGCACCAAATGGATTAGGGGCACCAAACTGGCCCTGAAATTGCTGCTGTTGAAACTGCTGTTGGTGTAACTGCTGCTGTTGAAACTGTTGTTGGTGTAACTGCTGCTGTTGAAACTGCTGTTGTTGAAACTGTTGCTGCTGTAACTGTTGCTGCTGTAACTGCTGTTGTTGGTGTAACTGTTGTTGCTGTAGCAACAGCTCTCTTTGCTGCTGCTCTTGTTGCAACAGCAGTTCCCTTTGGTGCTGCTCCTCCTCTTCCTTGGTTTTGATTTCCTTCAAGGTCATGTCCAGTGAGGCCAGAGCTGCATACCTGTCTTCATGGGAACCTGTGTCAAACAAATGGTGCGCGCGCGCACACACACACACACATCCAGGTCAAGCCCAAACAATTGTGAGGAGTATTCCTAACAACACAAGCATTTGTGAGCTTTTGAAAGAACCACTGACCAAAGCAGGAGGATTGGCATGCCTCCACATACACAGCCATTTGTCACTTGCAATGTAGAGCAGCTGGACTTTAAAAATAGGACTGACATGATTAGAACAAGATACTTTCAACAAGAAACCTTTTTGCTTGAATCCCAATCATTCAGAATATCCATGATCCAAGTAGCATTTCTAGCTATGAATCTAGCTCTGTTTAACAATACTGTGTCTAGAATCGTCACGATCCCTCTAGTACATCCTCACAGCATGCCTGTCTCCCATATAGCACACCCCACGATCCCTCTAGTACATCCTCACAGCATGCCTGTCTCCCATATAGCACACCCCACGATCCCTCTAGTACATCCTCACAGCATGCCTGTCTCCCATATAGTACACCCCACGATCCCTCTAGTACATCCTCACAGCATGCCTGTCTCCCATATAGCACACCACACGATCCCTCTAGTACATCCTCACAGCATGCCTGTCTCCCATATAGCACACCACACGATCCCTCTAGTACATCCTCACAGCATGCCTGTCTCCCATATAGCACACCACACGATCCCTCTAGTACATCCTCACAGCATGCCTGTCTCCCATATAGCACACCCCACGATCCCTCTAGTACATCCTCACAGCATGCCTGTCTCCCATATAGCACACCACACGATCCCTCTAGTACATCCTCACAGCATGCCTGTCTCCCATATAGCACACCCCACGATCCCTCTAGTACATCCTCACAGCATGCCTGTCTCCCATATAGCACACCACACGACACATAGACTACAACTGAGGTGACCACATACTTGCAGCTGGAGCAGTTCCTGCGGGAGGGGGAGCAGAAGTTGCCCCTGCTCCCTTGGCGGGTGCGTCTGGAGCCTTACCACTGGGTACCAGGGAAGGCCCTACAGAAGCAGTAGGGGTTGGCATATTTGAGCCCTGTATCTGTATTGGACCTTTAATACAAAGAGATGTACATGTCAGATAACACAAATGGTCTGATGCAGCTAGACTGAGCTACAACTGATTCTTTGAACCATACAATGACAAATTGTTGAATTCTGTGAAGCTAGACACCATGCCCAAATGTAGTGGTACAATCAAGTAGTGGTACAATCGTAAGCTGCTATGAGCCACGCCCACAACTCTTTACAACAACACTCTTATCACCTTCACCAGCCTCCTCCCCCCATCACCATGCATATTATTACCAAATGGGTCATTTTCAAGTCCTCCAAAAAGATCCACCTTTGGGGTGGAACCCCCGCCACTAGAAGAAGAAGCAGCAGCAGCAGCAGTAGAGGCTTGTGTAGTGGGGGTGGCAGTAGCACTACTAAGGACACCAGCAGAGCCTGCGGAAGCAGCTGAACTGACAGTAAAAACAGAGGCAGTTTGAACCAGAGGGGACCCAGCTGAGCCACCGACAGCCACCCGGGTCTTCTCAACCTGAGGGAAATGGGATGACACACACATACATAAGGTCCAATTACTCAAAATAGCTAAACCCACCCATTCCTCCATGTACAAACTACCCTTTTCCTTTCATTCCTACATTAACAAATCACCCCCTTCCCAACCAAAGCAGCATCATGCCCATCCTCCTAACCTTGGGTGGTCCAGGCAGCTTTGATTGGGTGGGAGGCGTGGAAACAGCCGTTGGCTCCTCCCTCTGCTCCCCTGGCTCAGTGTACCATTGCTTTCTCTCATATTTGGCTATCAAGTACTCCTTGAAGACAACCGGGTTTTTCTTGTCAGGCTCACGGTCCTGCTTGGGGTCCCAGCGACCCAACCAAACCTGGTTTGCTACCTGTAGGTTTAGTGCCAAGTAAGCAGTGAGAATGGGTCTTTCCGTGAAAGAGTGCATCAGGAATCAGCCTTACATCATTCCCACCCTTTGTCAGCGTGTCCACCTCCACATCTGTGAAGGTTGTCATGGAGATGGACTTGACACGATGAGGTGGATTCAGTCCACGACTGAGGGAAGACGAGTACAAAACGTGTGTAGTAAGGAGGAGGGGCAAAGTGCCTTCCAATACCCATGCGTACATTATGTTCTACCCCTTGGAGGCATCTTGGAGGCATTCAGGAACAAAGACAACACGCCAATGTCACTCGATACAACGAGCAGCTGATTAGATGTGAAACGCAACCTTTTTATCTTACAAGGTAAACGCATTTTTCCACCTTCGAGGAACGCTGTAGGACAACATTTTTGCTCCCAAATTCCAAGTACTCAGTATCTCGTCCATTACTTGTTCCAACATACACATACACACACCACACACACACACACACACACACACACACACACACACACACACACACACACACACACACACACACACACACACACACACACACACACACACACACACACACACACGACATTTACGTAATATAATATCCAAGTCTAATGTCATGGCAATATGCCTCGTGAGGTAGAAGCTATAATTTTACAACAACTTACAGGTAACCGCTACAAGTCGTGCAAACAAAACTGGCAATCGTAATATCCGCATATACAGGCCCCAGCTGGTGGCATTCTAAACACTTCTTGTTGCAAGGTAAGGCGGTGAGTTCTTTCATAGCCTGAGTTCTCTGTTCGTCCGTTCTCTTCTTCGCTACGGATGTCGCCATCTTTTTTCGGCCGCAAATTGGCAACAGCTATTGACGTCACTGAATGCGCGGGGGTTGGTTTCATTATAATGCAGGGGATTACAATCCATGCATGTACGTGTGATGTATTACACAATAGAGAGAGAGAGAGTAGCAGACAGCTCACACCATACAAATGCCACCATTACTGTGCGAGCCCGAGACCATCTCGCCGGTCATGGACGTCTCATAGACTTCCGTAAAAAGGAAAAAAAAAAAAACGCAACAAACAAAACAAAATAAGTTGGAAGACCCGAATCCGGAACGGGGTGTGGCACAATATCACACTGCCAATCTCATTAATCCCGAGAGTGCCAAAAATAAAGTGGAAAATCAAAATGACTAGTACGAAGCATCTGGATGAGGCAGAACTCCACGAGTGGATCACCACATTGGGACTGTCGCTTGACCCAGATGATTCCATCCAGGAGCAACTCAGGGACGGCATACTGCTCTGCCAACTAGTGAACAGGATCAAACCGGGAAGTGTTGATAACGTAAGCTCTACTTTACTCCCTATGGTGGCGTCGTGGGCACACTTGTTTGTGTATTGCGTCGCTTTAAGCTTACGATGGAGGAGAAGGAGGGATCCGTGTACGTGTGTGTGTACTTGCTGTTGCTGTTGGCGTCTCTGCAGATCAAACCAAACCGCACGAATACCGAGGCTGAGGAAAACATTCTACGGTTTTTGCAAGCTTGCAAGACCCTCGGAGTGAAGAAGGTATTGCGTCCTCTGTACCTGCGTGTGTGTGTGTGTGTGTGCGTGTGTGTGTGCGTGTGCGTGTGCGTGTGTGTGTGCGTGTGTGTGTGCGTGTGTGCGTGTGTGCGTGTGTGTGCGTGTGAGCGTGCGTGTGCGTGTGTACGTGCGTGCGTGTGCGTGCGTGTGAGCGTGCGTGTGTACGTGCGTGTGTGTGCGTGTGTGATGGTGGGAGGTGGCTAAGAGCGGTCTTTATCGATAGCGAATCAGAGGTTTGTTTTGTGTGCCGGATGGTGTGTTTATGAGGAGGCACATTTGTAGCTACAGTGTACATGTCACGGAACGCCGTTATGCGCGCTTGTGTGTCTAGTTCGTGTGTGTTGTGTGCGCGTGTGTGTGTTGTGTGTGTCTAGTTCGTGTGTGTGTGTGTGTGTGTGTGTGTGCGCGCGCGTGTGTGTTGTGTGTGTGT
>JABACO010000021.1:7254505-7266034 GCA_013339895.1 Ephydatia muelleri
GGAGTAAGAGGGAGAGGTGGGGGGAGTAGGAAGGGGAGGTGGGTGAATAGGAGGGCTGGATGGACTGTAGCTTGGTGAAGATGGAGAATAAGAAGGAGAGGTTGGGGAGTAAGAGGGGGAGGTTGGGGAGTAAGAGGGGGAGGTTGGTGAGTAGGAAGGGGAGGTTGGTGAGTAGGAGGGGGAGGTGGGAGAGTAGGAGGGAGAGGTGGGAGAGTAGGAGGGAGAGGTGGGGGAATAGGAAGGGGAGGTGGGTGAATAGGAGGGAGAGGTTGGTGTGTTGGGTGAAGCTGGACTGTAGGAAGGACTGGCTGGAGAATATGCCCTGCCCCCATGAGGTGAGTACCCTGGAGACGCAGGCGAATACTTGGGTGACGTTGGGGAGTAGGTGGGAGAGGTGGGCGAGTAGCCTGGGGAAGAGGGACTATAGGTGGGGCTTGTTGGTCCACCAGGAGATGCCGGAGAATACTGTGGACTTGCCGGAGAGTATCCAGGACTGGATGGGAACCCTGGGCTGCGGGGAGCATAGGGTGAGGCAGGGTTTGGACTCCAGCCAGGACTGTACGAGGGACTAAATCCGCTCGTCTCAGAGGCAGCAGGAGAGAAGGCCGCCCCTGCGCTTGGTGTCATCCCGGGACCCACAGAAGGTCCGGTCCAAGGTTCCAGAGTAGGGGTCTGGGCACCCATCCATGGTGTCATGGCCATGCCCCCTGCCCCCGTAGGTGTCATCCCACTTCCATAGAAAGGTCCCGCTCCCAATCCAGAGATGGCAGGGATCTCCATTCCAAGCTTGCACTTCTCCGCATCCAGCAGTAGGTCGACCGCCCCAGTCCCTCCCTTGTGGATCTGACCCAACATGATGCACTCACTCACGCCTTGCATCTTGTCCACCTCACAATGGACTGCAGCCTCTACCAAGATGTCCACCTAGATGAGAATATAACATTACCTACATGTAGAACCCCTCCTGTACCCCCCCACCCCCCCTACACCCCATGCCCTGTACAAAAAGCTGATTTCTATTGCATGCCAACCGTACCGTCTCTTCAAAGGAGCACCTCATCAGTGCTCCAACGTCCTGCCTGTTCACACCATGTCTGGTGATGGCCATCAGGTGACCACGACATGTCATTATGTCACAGAGGAGGGCCAGGTGGCGGTAATTGACGTAAGAGCCGTCAAAGGAGATGACGTGATGCAACTCCTTCTCTACAGCTTTCCTCACAGCCTCAATCCCCAGCACCTGCACCAGAGGGGCTCATTAAATAGGAGAACCAACACACACACACACACACACACACACACACACACACACACACACACACACACACACACACACACACACACACACACACACACACACACACACACACACACACACACACACACACACACACACACACACACACAAATGCATACTGAGAAAATCTCCACAATGTGATTTGAAGTAGTTCTGACTGGATCAACTGAGGGTTCACTGAGTACTCGTATCAAGTTGACACCGTCTGTCTCCAGGATCCACTCCTGTATGGCCTTAAACTGCCCCTCATCATTAATGATAATCCTCTTCTTCGAGTCTTGTGTTGGGTAGTGCATGTACACCTGTAGACATTACCATGGTGACACAAAATATGATTAGTACAGCTTGTAATCAATGAATTCCAATTAGAGCCCACCTTTGCTATCTGCTCAATTCCTTGCAGCGCCATGTCAGAAAGAAGGTTAGACTCCAAGCAACGTAGGAACATGTCATCCTCCATTTTATCCACCATCTCTTCATCCTAAAGGAGCAGACCATTAAAATGATATCACACACACACACACACACACACACACACACACACACACACACACACACACACACACACACACACACACACACACACATACTTCGCCTTGTGTCTTGCCATCGTCACTTGACAACACTCTGATTCGCAGGACCAATTTCTCAGAGTTGTCATCAGTGTACATACAGTTCAAGTCTTCACCAAAATGGCTGCTGACTTTCTCGGCAATCTGCTCCATCGTCAGCTTCTTGTCAGTCATCCTCTTACGGTCAAGCTCCAAGCGAAGGAGCCAAGGAGATATCCTCGTGGGGTCAAAAGTCTGGCATCTCATAGTAAATGGACACAAATTCCTGGTCCTCTGCTATGACGGTGTGCTGAGGGTCAGGATCATAGTAGATGGCTGTATTGGCTGTCACCTTACGCCAGTGTGGTGTACTCTATCCTACAGAGTACATCCTTGGGGAGGGAGGGAGGGAGGGAGGGAGGGAGGGAGGGAGGGAGGGAGGGAAGGAGGGAAGGTGCATGGGGAGAGGGAGGATGTGGTAGGAATGGATGAATGGATTAGAGAAAATTTAAGGTTTAGTGCCTGAAATAACGACACACTTCCATCACTTAACCCTCCTCTGACACACTTCCATCACTTGACCCTTCCTCTGACACACTTCCATCACTCTGACCCTCCTCCTCTGACACACTTCCATCACTTGACCCTCCTCTGACACACTTCCATCACTTGACCCTCCTCTGACACACTTCCATCACTTGACCCTCCTCCTCTGACACACTTCCATCACTTGACCCTCCTCTGACACACTTCCATCACTTGACCCTCCTCCTCTGACACACTTCCATCACTTGACCCTCCTCCTCTGACACACTTCCATCACTTGACCCTCCTCTGACACACTTCCATCACTTGACCCTCCTCCTCTGACACACTTCCATCACTTGACCCTCCCCTGACACACACTTCCATCACTTGACCCTCCTCCTCTGACACACCTCCATCACTTGACCCTCCTCTGACCACCCTGAACAATACTCCTTACTCTGGTGCTGTCCTTACCTTGCACCTCTCAGCATCCTTGGCTGCCTGGCCTTTAAGGAAGATGGTGAGAGATGGGGTCTTGGGTCTCTTGGACACGTTGATGATCTCCTTCAATCGGGGCACACCAAGGGTGACGTTCTTTGCAGACACACCGGCATAGTGAAAGGTGTTGAGGGTCATTTGAGTGGCGGGTTCTCCTAGAGACTGTGCTGCCAAAGCTCCCACCATTTCTCCAGGGTGGGCCTTAATTAGATAACAAATAAATAAAAGTCACAACACACACACACACACACACACACACACACACACACACACACACACACACACACACACACACACACACACACACACACCTGTGCTTGTTTGAACCTGGCCTCTATCTCTCCCAAGACCCACTCAAATGCCTCCTTTGTCAGCTTGTGTTCCTCCGCCACTCTTCGACTACACAGCGTGGACCTCAGGAGGCAGTTGAAGAGAAGTGTGGCATTCTTTTGTGCTTCCTTGGAAATGTCGTCTTCCCCTCCAACAATGATCAGCTTCTTCTTGAGCATCTTGACATCTTAATAAGGACACATTTTTACTTTCCATTCTATTGCAACGTAGGACCCATTAATACTCCCATATCTTTTATGGTAGCAAACTCACTGCTAGTAACACACATAAATAACTACTAATAATTATTGCCATCAGTAGCTTACCATTAATAACTTTACAGGGATCAAGATCACTGCGTCCCCTGAGATTGATGTGGAAGATTTTCTGTGCGTTCCAAATGAGCCTGCTTAGGTTAACAGGCAAGGCCACCTAATGGATCAAATGCAAGTTGATCATAATTGTTTTGCATGGACATGTGTGTGTGTGTGTTGTGCCCATGTGAGTGTGTGTGAGCCCTCACTCTGCTGTTTCCTGATGGAAAGATGCTTCTTAAAGCAACCCTGTCTTCCTTCAGTTTCTCAAACTCTTTCATCACAGTGTTCTGAGCCTCCGTATCTGTTGTCAGCTTTCGCACAATGGGTTCTTCAAACCATCGGTGGAGGTCCCTTGATTTGTGTGACAAGTCAACCATGGAGATAGTTATAAAAAGATGGCACAAAGATGGCACACACACACTTCACACCAGCCCATACCACACTTTAGGACTCTTATAGGTTGCACTTCGGATGCACCATTGACAGAGTCTACTCTACCACATTGATACAATTGTTTGACAAAGCAAACTAACCTCTGACCGGTCGGAGTGGTGCAATCAAGCTTGAACTTTTTTTCGAAGGCAGAGTTGGAGGGTTTGATGGTGGGCAGCTGCTGGAACTCCATGAAACAGCCATCCATCCCGTCCTCTCCGTACCGCAACTGGATCATCTGCTTGTTGGAGTTCCTGATGGTTCCATCATAGTGTACCATGAGCCCTTCCATGGCTTTGATCAGGCGACGCTGGATGTAGCCTGTCTCAGAGGTCTTCACAGCCGTGTCGATAAGTCCCTCTCTCCCTCCCATGGCATGGAAGTAGAACTCTGTCGGGGTCAGACCAGCCAGATACGAGTTCTCCACAAACCCTTTACTCTCTGGGCCAAAGTCATCTTTGATGAAGTGTGGCAGGGTTCGGTGACGAAAACCAAATGGTATACGTTTTCCTTCTACGTTTTGCTGCCCCACACAGGCAATGACCTAGTGTTTATGTGTACAAATGTGTGTGGATGTATGCGTTGTGTAGACCATCAACATAAAAGAAAGTACCACTACTCAAGACACTTGCACACCCCCATGGATGCACTCCACCCTCACAAGGACACACTCCACCCACACAAGGACACCCACCACAAGGACACACTCCACCCACAAGGACACACTCCACCCTCACAAGGACACACTCCACCCTCACAAGGACACACCCACTCTCACAAGGACACACTCCACCCTCAAGGACACACTCCACCCTCACAAGGACACACCCACTCTCACAAGGGCACACTCCTCTCACAAGGACACACCCACTCTCACAAGGGCACACTCCACTCTCCCAAGGACACACCCACTCTCCCAAGGGCACACCCCACTCTCACACGAACACATCCACTCTCATAAGGGCACACCCACACTCACCTGAGAGATGTTGATTTTGGATCCCTTGGACCCAGCTGAAACCATGACCTTGAAGTTGTTGAATTCAGAGAGGGACTTCTGGGCACTGCTACCAGTCTTGTCCCTGGCCTCGTTGAGTATCCTGTTCACCTGGTTCTCAAAGGTCTGTCTGAGTGTGTTGCCAGGTGTTGGCTCCAGTTCGTTATTGTGAGCCTTCTTGATCACCTCTATCACATCAAACTAAGAGAGGGATCACAATCGATACCATCCAACTAAACGACACAGATGTACACACCCACACAGGCACAGAGCACACACAAGCACAGAGCACACCCAACACCCACTGGAGGAGTTAACAGAGAACAAAGGGACAACAAGTGTACCCACCTTGGCCTGCCTAATGGTTTTCTGAATTTCATCATACGTGACTTTGTCAGCAATGGTGTCTCCAATCCCGATGCTGTGGCCCTCCAACAAGAGATAATTGTTCACAACGGTCTGGATGGACCCGTAGAAATCTCTGGCCGCCTCCACTCCCTTCTCCAGGAACACAAGGTGCATGAGAGAGCCTCCTTTGTTGCCCAGAGTGTCCTTTGAGAGGATGCCACACAACAGATCTCCATTCTCCACTATCACCTGAGGGGTGGAGCCATCCTTCACATGCATACACACATACATGCCTACAACTCATATATATAGAAATACACATCCTGATACACACACACACACACACACACACACACACACACACACACACACACACACACACAAACACACACACACAAACACACACAATCATACAAACACATACACACACACAATCATACAAACACATACACACACACACACACACACACACACACACACACACACACACAATCATACAAACACATACATACACACACTATGCAGATAAATACACACATACCTTTGTGTCTCCAGGGGAAATGAACTTGTAAGGACTGTCATCTTCATCGTCTGGGTGTGTGGAGTGTGTCTTGATCATGTTGATGTTGCTCGGGATGATCAGAGAGAAGATCTGCTTCCCCGTCCACAGCTGCTTGGGCTTCAAGATGGCAGGTCTGGGGACCTTACCATCCCAGGACGGTAGCCACATCAGCAGATTCATCACAGATTCCTGCGCAAAAACACACAACTTCTGTTCAACCACATTTTTTTATTTTACAAAGAGTTTCTGCTCCTCCCCCTGCTGCATACTTCCACACGACACCTCCCTATCAGGTAGGTGACATACTTTCTCCAAGAACACATCTCGCTTGGTCATCTTGGTAGCAGCCGTGAGAGAATCTTGCACGATCCCCATGACGGGCTGGTTGGACTGAGGAGTGAGGATGTTCCTGTGCACCATTAGCAGCTCCTGAAGCTCCGCCTTGGTCTCCAAGCTCTGGGGGACATGGAGGTTCATCTCGTCCCCGTCAAAGTCAGCATTGTATGGCGTGGTCACACTGCAAATAGCACCAGAGGAAGTGAGCCCAGAACCAGGGAACACCAGCATGGTCATGTGACACCACCAGGTGACCATGTGATCACCATCCAAATGATCATGTGATGCTACCAAAGTGGGTCATGTGACACCACCAGAGGTGCTCACACAGCACCACCAAAGGTGGTCACATGACACCCATAGGAAAGGTGCATACACCCTAACCCTTGTGGACTCTGAGAGAGCGTGCAAGGCTTCCAAGGCTTTGGTCAGCAGCTTCAGGTATGTGCAATATATGCCTTTGTATCATCACTGTCCACAAAGGTATAACCACACCCTCCCTCCTCCCCTCCACACAAACACATGACCAAACCACCACACACCTGAGGTTCAGCCTGAAGGTGGACCAGGGTAGAATCTTGACCCTGTGAGCCATCATGGACATCTTGTGCAGGGTAGGCTGACGGTTGAAAACAATGATGTCATCATCTATCAGGTGACGCTCCACCTATGGGGAGAAGAAGACACATGTCACGTTACCACCTCATCGAAAGGAAGGATACAACCTTATAGCCGCACAGCAAATGAAGGTCGCTCGGCTTTGGGTGGTAGCGGAGATCAACCCTTTCACCATTGTCTCTGATAATGTACTTGGCTCCAGGGTACTGCTTAGTCCCCTTCCTCACCAGCTCGTGCATCCTAGATGGACAGTGGGGAAGAGAGAGAATAGGGTATAGAATGCACTCAACCTGCTGCGATGACACTCCAACTATCCTATCAATGCTAGCCACACACACACACACACACACACACACACACACACACACACACACACACACACACACACACACACACACACACACACACACACACACACACACACACACACACACACACACACACCTGTCAATGTTGAAAGGGGTCACAATCTCTGGAAAGGTCAGGTTCGAGGCAATGGTGACGGGAACCCCAACTTGATCAATACTCAAGTTGGGGTCTGGAGTGATGACGGCTCGAGCAGAGAAGTCCACTCTCTTTCCCATCAGGTTTCCCCTCACCCTGCCCTCCTTGCTCTTCAGCCTCTGCTTAATGGACTTGAGTGGCCGGCCACTCCTTTGCATGGCCTAAGGTGCAAGACCCATTGGTAACCCAGGCACGACGACCAAAGCACACCAAGAGGGATTGGGCAATGACCTATCTTTGCTTGTCAAATGCTTGCTTACCCTGGGTAGTCCTGGCAGTTCATTGTCGACCAGCGTGGCCACGTGGAACTGCAACATCTTGATGTCCTCTTGAATGATGTGGGAGGCAGCTCCGTTCTGCTCATTCCTGATCAGCTGCTGGTTGGCCTTCACTATGTCCGCCAACTTGTGTGTCAAATCGTCCTGTAAGAATTAAGTGTAGTTGCAAACATGATGCTTACATGCTAGGACTTCTCTAGATTGCGGCAAGGGAGATGGGCTAATTTTACATCACACACTTTCAAAAGGTACTGTAATGGATTTTAATGTGAGGTAGTTTCTATTTAAGCCAATGACCTGATGGTTTACTGTCACTTCCTACACCACACTCATCAGTAAACTACACAATCGGCAGTAATGAGAGAACAAAAGCGAATGGCGAATGGTCCTGGTCCTTACTTGGATCCAAGAGCTCACACAAAGCAGAGCTCAAACACAGGATACATAACAAAACTGGCCCTAGCACATGCCATACTGTCTCTCCACACATCACCATGACTACAGCACGATTAAATCCTGATATACCAACACAACTCATTGATATTCTAATTAAAGAACACCCACACAAACCGACCTGGTTCCTGGCAGAGCCGTGCATGACCACAGCAGGTCTGACAGGCAGGGGAGGTACTGGGAGGACAGTCAAGATCATCCAGTCGGGACGTGCAAACTTGGGGTCCATCCCCAAAATGATGCTGTCTTCGTTGGAAATGTTCTTGAAGATTTCCAACACCCGTTCGGCAGAGAGGATGATCTTCTTCTCTTGTGACTCCTCGTTCACTTCCTTCCACTCCGCCGTCAACTCAAGTCCCGTTTTCTTCAACTTTGGTTGAAAACGGCCACACCCACCACGACTCTGGAAAAAAGAATGATTTCATGCTACTTCCTAACAGTGCCCATCTTTCTTAGCATACTATACATATGTGCATTTAAAATCAATACAAGCACAAATCACATACATACAACATACATACATATACATATACCCAGTGTATATAAAGCATGCCATACACAGATGCATATCCAATGTGTTATGCACAGAAAATATTCCACTGGGGCACGGGAACATACCACAGCAGGCACCTCTCCTTCCAATTCCACAGCATTCTCATCAAATTTCTTGTCCATTGTGTCGCCACCTTCACACACTTTCTTGTTTTTTGAGAGATCATAGATATGTTGCAATCGTTTGTGTGGCTGTGTCTTCGATTTGTTCAACACCTCCTTCACTTTTTCATCATTCTGCAAAAGCAGAGAATATTTGACACACACTTATGGGACTGGGAGAGTAGGTCAGAAGAGAGGAGGAGGAAGAGAGAAGGGTGAGGGGGGGAAGAGAGAAGAGTGAGGGGGAAGAGAGGAGGGTGAGGGGAAGAGAGGAGGGTGAGGGGGAAGAGAGAAAGGGTGAGGGGGGAAGAGAGAAGGGTGAGGGGGAAGAGAGGGTGAGGGGGAAGAGAGGGTGAGGGGGAAGAGAGGAGGGTGAGGGGGAAGAGAGGAGGGTGAGGGGGGAAGAGAGAAGGGTGAGGGGGGAGAGAAGGGTAAGGGGGGGAGAGGGACTTACTACATCAATGAGGAGCTTGGAGCAGTAGAAACATACACAGCGTAGAACTTTGATGGTTTTGGTTAGAAATGCAACATGGAAAACAGGTTTGGCGAGTTCTATGTGGCCAAAGTGACCAGGGCAGGTGGTCATATTTCCTGCGCATGTCTGACACTTCGAGGTCCGATCAACCACCCCTTGCCGTGGGTCCATGAGGCCACCAATCTTAGGTCTCCCTCCTTCCATGGTGTATGGGTACTTGATGCCATCTGGAACAGTCGCCGACATCCTTTTCTGGAATAGTTTGAAGCACAACGTCATGTGTTTCCATTATATATGTTACTATAGCTAGTGTGGGAAGGGGTGGGACGAGAGGGGCGGAAAGCTTACCAAGGATGAGCTTACGTCGCTTTATTGTAAGCTTTAACTTAACCAACAAAACTGCTACACCTTTCGATAAACGTGATTAACCGCGCAGTAGGGGGACAAACCGTACTACCAGAATGGTTGCGTCATCCCGTGCACAGTACGCGCGTTTTCTCTAACCACTGGGTCTACTTACAATTTCTTCTGCACCAAGAATGCCAAATTGGACTCTTTTCACAGTCCGCAGAGGCACTGACGACTGTACGGTCGCCATTTTTGTTCGCTAATCGGCGAGGTGGAAAGACAGATCAGCGTCAACCAGCCGGTGTAGATAGGACTCCGTTACCTTCCACGTGGAATCCTACCTTCTGTTTTCTACACAATATAAGCACTTAGGTCGTGTGATTACCCCCTTCAGGTATTTCGACACGCTCTCAAGCACTTTTCTCAACTCAAAACGTTTTTGTTCAGTTCTTTTATAGTAAGCTGTCCTTTTTCGCTACGTCATGCTGATATCACTACATACTTTTACCTTTATGGTGGTATCACGTGAGTTGATAAGTCATATCGCTTTGCGCATGCGTGGATTGAGATGTTTTTTTCGGGGTCTGATCACTTTTCGTTTCTTTCTGTTTTGTTTTTCTTTGAAAATGGAGCCATTTAGTTGCAAATACATGCTGCAAGATTGAGCTGCCCTCTCCAATAATATATAATATTCTTTCCGGAGGTCTTACACAACATTGTATATCGAGCCCTCTCATCAACATAACCGTTTTTGTTGCTCCCAAACAGGCCTTTATCATCACATGATTTATTTCGAATATTTCCGTGCACCAACATGGCGGATTGTGCGTGGCAGATTACGGAGAGGTCACATGGCACATGAAAATGAACAGTGGACCTAATGGATGTTGAAAATTAGATTCGGCAGCCTTATTTGCGTGGCAGCATAATGTTTCTACATTTATATAATCCTGAAGTATCTATTTTTTTTTAACCGGCACTGGAAGCTATTCGTTGAATAAAGTAAAAACGTGTAAATAGAACAAAGACATTGTGCGCATGTGCAAGAAAAGATGGCGCAAGGGGTGATCTCGCTCTGTTTAGTTATTCTCCTAGCTGCGTTATCCTGTGCAACAAAGAATGGCAGGAACACACTGATCCTCTTAGAAAATGTATCTGTAAAGGAGACTCACTCGGTGTTCTTCTCTGACCTCAAATCACGGGGCTTCACACTAACTTACAAGATGGCCGATGATGCTAACTTGGCCCTCTCTAAATACGGAGAGTACTTGTACGAGAACCTCATAATTTTCGCTCCCTCGGTTGAGGAGTTTGGAGGTTCAGTCGACGTGGCAGCCATAACTGACTTTGTTGACAATGGTGGTAATGTGCTAGTGGCAGCAAGCAGCGAAGTGGGCGATGTTCTCCGAGACCTGGGAATGGAATTTGGACTGGAACTAGACGAAAGGGGCACCGCTGTCATCGACCATCTCGGCTATGATGTCAAAGATCGTGGCGACCACACACTACTGGTCGTTGACCCATCCAACTTCATCGACTCCGAAATTATAGTTGGTTCAAAGACAACTAACCCGGCGTTGTATCGCGGACTGGGAATGATAGCGGATCCCGACAATCCTTTGGTACTAGAGCTCGTCAGTGGCTCCACCACCTGCTATTCGTACTTCCCTAACGACAAAATTGGTGAGTACCCTCATGCCGTAGGAAAAAGCACTCTACTTCTTGCGGGTCTTCAGGCGCGCAACAATGCACGAGTGGTTTTCTCTGGATCCCTTGACTTTTTCAGCAACGAGTTCTTTGCACTGCCTGTGCTGAGCACCGCACCAGGTTCATCCGAAGTGGACAGTAGCAGTAACAGGAAGCTTGCAACTGCTATTTCGCAATGGGTGTTTAAGGAGAAAGGAGTTCTGAGTGTGGGTAAAGTAGTTCATCGCCTTCAAGAAAGCACAGTGGCCTCACCTGAAGAATACACAGTCAAAGACAACGTCCGTTACGAGATTGAG
>JABACO010000021.1:7267034-7312413 GCA_013339895.1 Ephydatia muelleri
CTGTAACAAGTTCAGTCTTCACTGTGAGCCAGTTTTTACTTTGACAAGACATGTTACTGAGCCTTGGGATGATGTGAACGGGTTGGTGACTGAGCACGAGGCAGTTGGACTTCCAGCATGGTATGGAATGTCTGTGGTAACTTGGCATGTTCATTGAGGGGCATAATGACTGTCATATGGCTTTGTCGACAGGTGGCTTTAACCACAAGCTTTGGTACAGTGGTGTGTACCTTGAAACTGGGTGTGTGGGTGTGACCTTGAAACTGGGTGTGTGGGTGTGTGTGTGGGTGTGGGTATGTGTTGAGGTGAAATCTTATTGCAAACACAATCGCTCAACAACAACAAAATAAAGAGATTGTTTTGAACATGGATTGCTCATTTAGGACAACTTTATACTGGTGTACTCGATTAAGGGTTATGAATGGGTGCAACTACTGGTGTACTCGATTAAGGGTTATGAATGGATGCAACTACTGGTGTACTCGATTAAGGGTTATGGATGGGTACAACTACTGGTGTACTTGATTAAGGGTTATGGATGGGTGCAACTACTGGTGTACTCGATTAAGGGTTATGGATGGGTACAACTACTGGTGTACTCGATTAAGGGTTATGAATGGGTGCAACTACTGGTGTACTCGATTAAGGGTTATGAATGGGTGCAACTACTGGTGTACTCGATTAAGGTTATGAATGGGTGCAACTACTGGTGTACTCGATTAAGGGTTATGGATGGGTGCAACTACTGGTGTACTCGATTAAGGGTTATGCATGGGTGCAACTACTGGTGTACTCGATTAAGGTTATGAATGGGTGCAACTACTGGTGTACTCGATTAAGGGTTATGGTTGGGTGCAACTACTGGTGTACTCGATTAAGGTTATGAATGGGTGCAACTACTGGTGTACTCGATTAAGGGTTATGGATGGGTGCAACTACTGGTGTACTCGATTAAGGGTTATGAATGGGTGCAACTACTGGTGTACTCGATTAAGGGTTATGGATGGGTGCAACTACTGGTGTACTTGATTAAGGGTTATGAATGGGTGCAACTCTTAGCTCCCTCATCCTGACAACCAAAGGTAACTACAGAAACAACCAAGAGATCCTGGAAAGGAAACAACCTGTTTTGCTATCAGGGGAAATGTTTTTTGCAAATTATTTTGGCATGAAGGGGTCTATGACATAACCTAACCTAACAGCATATAGTAATGTTCAAATGGAACACAGCTGGTAACTCTCAGGATATGGCAGAGTTGTTCAAATGGAACACAGCTGGTAACTCTCAGGATACGGCAGGTTGTTCAGCAACATTGGATGTCACTTCTATTGCATTGTCAGGGAGATGGAGTACAACTGCCACAGTGCTCCATCTGAAGCTAACCTATCTCCTGACACTCTAATCCCAGCTCTGTATTTCTTTTGTATTAAGGTTGCCAACCAACTCCTTGGCAAATTTGCTGTGGAACCATAGCTAGTTCTTACCCCAAAACACAACACACCTAGAACCAATTTACCAAGTTGAGTGTTCCCAGTACTCACAACTTGTTATGTTTTACTTGGTCTTTGGTGTAGAGCAAGTATTGTGGCAACCTTATGGTGTTAAACAAGCTGGTAAGAGAACTGAATAGTTTACATGATTCAGAGAATATAGTGCCAGCTAACACTTCACAAACCAGAAATACCTGTCAGCAGACATGTTTTATCTCGCCACTATTCCTAAGCCATCCATCAGGACCAGTGGTAGCTAGGGCACTGTTGCTAAGCCCATCCGTCAGGACCAGTGGTAGCTAGGGCACTGTTGCTAAGCCCATCCATCAGGACCAGTGGTAGCTAGGGCACTGTTGCTAAGCCCATCCGTCAGGACCAGTGGTAGCTAGGGCACTGTTGCTAAGCCCATCCATCAGGACCAGTGGTAGCTAGGGCACTGTTGCTAAGCCCATCCGTCAGGACCAGTGGTATCTAGGGAACAGGGTCTCTGAATGGTTAGCAGCAGGTCAGAAGTCATTGGGAATGAGGCCTTTCATGTTGAAAATAATGGATGTAAAATACAGCTGCTATTGTTGTGGATAAAGCAGCATTGTTGGCAACAAGGAAGGAACAAAAAACCCTTTGTCATGACCTTTAAGGCAATCACTGCCAGGATGAGGGATCAGTGCTCTGTTAGCAGGGAAAGGATTGCAGTGTGACAGGAGAGACTATCCCACTAACATGTCTGTATCCCTGGTGGTCTTCCTTGTTTATAACCAATCCCCAAAGGAATAGTTGGGAGGTGTGCACTAGGTAGAAGTAAATTACTTAGTGTCTTTCAGGAACACAATTCTAACTGAATTCTCCTTCATTCTTTGGTATTGATCATCCTGTTTTCAGCATAGCAGCATGTGTATTGTTTGTAGGTGTGCATGTTGCAGAGACTAAGACATGGAGAGTACGTTTAGCAGAAATGTGTGTTATTTGGGATGACAAGAGAGCACTTGTAAACATAGTTCTCGTGCAAAGTTTAGTCTTGAACCACACACATCCTTACAACTTGTTGTCTTGGATTTTTTTACAACCATTTCTGCAGAAAATGTTTTGCACACTTGTATATGTGAGTTATTGTATAGTGACAACTTTCCAAGAACTAAAGAGTTGGGTTGGCATTTGCCACTGAATGTACACCTAATTATGTGCAATTCAATACTGACATTATGAAGGACTGCCAAGTTTCCAATGTAATGATCTGTTTTGTGGGAGGGGGGCAGTTGTATCAAATAGCTTTTAAAACGTTGAAAACTTACTTTTTACATGTTTGTGAGATAAGCACTTGTAAATGTATTATTGTTGCAGCCAAACCCATTGGATGTATGTATATGGTGGCTGGATAGTGAATGCGGCATAATGTATTCATAGTAGTCACCTTGTTTTGTCTCTCTCTCTTCTCTCTCTCTCTAGAGCAGAGAGATAAGAGGAGCGAGCGGAGAGAGCGTAGCGTAGAGCGAGAGAGCAGGAAAGGAGATGAGAGAGGAGAGAGGAGAGCTATCTCTGCGATATCTATCTCTCTCTCTCTCTCTCTCTCTATCTCTCTCTCTCTCTCTCTCTCTCTCTCTCTCTCTCTCTCTCTCTCTCTCTCTCTCTCTCTCTCTCTCTCTCTCTCTCTCTCTCTTTCTCTCTCATATCACATGCAGTAGCAGTGGTGGCAAGCAGAAGGACCTTCAGAATGCACTGGTAAAATGCCACACTTGTTGAGTAGAGCTCATTGAACTGTACTGTTTTCTCAGTTTCTTATTCAGGCATCACTGAGCGATTATTCTAATTTAGCGGAAATTAAAGCACACAATGAACATCTTCGTAAGGAAAACCAGGATTTGAGGTTGGAGCTTGAAGCGCTGAGAAACCACAACGAGCAGCTGAAAAAGGAGAATGAACTGATGAAGAAAGAGAATAAGAACCTTCATGTCAAGTTACTAGCCAGCGAAAAGCAACCTAGTTGTTCCTAATAATAATATCATTTGCAGCTGCCATGGTACAGCTTTTTTCTTTTCTTTTTTTTTTCCCTAGCCCATTTGACTGTCTCATTTATTTGGGTATCGAAGGCACTGGCCCGTGTGTTTGTTTTATGTGCATGTATGTTTAAAAAGGGGTGTTGACTAATGTTATTCTTTGCACATTATTTCTAGAATCAACCGTTAAATTCAGTGTGCAAGTCGTATAGCGGTGACGTGCGGGGTTAAAGTTCATTCGTTTGTATGTATCAGAGATAACACTTTTAGAAAATGCTGGCTGTTCTTCCGTGCGAGACTGAGAACTGGGTAGAATGCAAAGGCCTTTTTACCTTGCTTTCAGAACAGAAAACGTTAGAAGGTCTTACAGCGTTGGTACAGGCTCACGCGGGCAAGCAGGGGCTATTGGCGTATAGCCTTGGATGCCTCGAAGGTCTTTGCGCGTTTCTGAAACATCACTGCAATGAAGACGAGAGGACCACTTTCTTCGCAAGGACGTTTCCTTGCATTGTGCGAACGGCAGCACGCCTCGAAGAGCGAGCTCCTTCTACAGGCATTCCATTCATTACCCAGCAGGAAGGTAACTACGGGCGTGAGGCGTGCATGTGTTGCACCAGCAGCAGCAGTACGTTCGTGTGAGATGTTGAATGTTGAATTGCTCCACCAAGCAATGTCATTTTTTCTGCTGTCACTCACCCACCTCTCAACACTTCCACCCCCCTTCCTTCCCTCTGTTCAAACCCTTGCACACTCCCCTCCTCACATCCTTCCACACTCCCCTCCTTCCACACTCCCCTCCCTCCCATATTCCAGCTGCATCCATTGTGTTGCGAAGAAGTTTGATAGCATCGTTGTTGGCTAACGCGCTGTTGTGTACCTTTTCCAGCGGACACCTTGTTGATGCGGGTATAGTGCCATTCAATTTTGATAAATTCTTGGCCGTTTTTGTAAGGTATTATATGATTGTTCTATTGTGGATGCACGTGATCATGTTTCATGTTCTAGGGATTGTTTATTGTTACCATGCAAAACCTTTGATTGGTTACTGATTCCCATATGTATATGTGTGAGGAATGCTTTAGTGATACAGTGTATGGAATTCAACCATCGGATGATATTTACATGCCTACTATGTATATGTACATGTGTGTGCGTTGTATGTACATGTTTGTGTGTACATGTGTATGTGTGTGTATGCATGTGTGTGTGTACAGGTGTGTGCATGCATGTGTGTGTATATGTTAACAACTGGTTATAGAAGTATGAAACTGACTAGGAGCTGTGTCATGGTAACGAATGGTTGGGTTAGGTGGTAAACTCCTCCCTCCTTTGGTCTTCCCCAATAGCAACCCTCAGTTGGCAAGGCAACAGGCAGCCAAACTGAAGTGTGTGCTAAGCTATTTTGATCGACTGTTTGAATTAGGGGGCAGCCTTGCAGGAATAGTCACCCTAAGAAGGCAGGTAAGGTGGGACCCGCTGATGGGGGGCAGCACATCTTGTTTTAAGCTACCACTTTGTCACTTAGTGTTCTGTGTTTTTAATGTTCTTTCCTTTTCTGCCCCCAATCAACGCACAACAAAGGTCATTGCATACGAAGACGTACCATCACTGCCAGCTTGGACCCTGTGTGAACAACCTCTGTGTCCTGTATTGGTTGACCGCACCCACGACATTGTGGATGCCCCTTTTGACACCCTTCAGGTAAGCTGTGGTGTGGCTTATGGAGTGGGGGGTGGGGTGGGGGGGGGGGGCGGGCACTTGAGCGCATACTGAGGGTACAGGGAGCAAGCATGAATGTGCACTGACCGTCCAGCTTACATCTTTTCCCCACACACACATGCACACATGACATGGCACTATGCACATGCGAATGTGCCACGCCCTCTCAGGTAGACTTCTCTAGTAGCAACATGGGGGGTGGGTTGCTGGAGTCTGGGTGCCTCCAGGAAGAAGTTAGGCTTTGTGTCTCCCCTGAGCTCCTGGTCTCTGTAATGGTGATGGACCACATGGAAGCCAATGAGGCAGTCATAATCACTGTAAGCTTGTGTGCTGTAGGGGGTGGGTATGTGTGTTATGTTGCTCCTGTGAATGTGTGTGATTTGTGTATGTGTGTGGTGTGTGTGTTATGTGTGTGGTGTGTGTGTTATGTGATGTGTTGTGTGGTGTGTGTGTGTAATATCTGTTTCTGCTTCCTGTTTATATTGCTTGGTTCGTCCTTCTCTTACTCCCATCAGGGTACTGAACGCTTCTCTGAGTGCCATGGTTCTGGAGAATCATTGGAGTATGTAGGACCATATCGTGACCTAGCCATGGTGGGTATGTAGGACCATATCGTGACCTAGCCATGGTGGGTATGTAGGACCATATTTTGACATAGCCATGGTGGGTATGTAGGACCATATCGTGACATAGCCATGGTGGGTGCTTGGAGAATAGCTTTGTGAAGTGCCATTATGTCATTTATATGAATCCAGTTCAATGTATGTACCTGTGATCCGGCATAGGGGAGGTAACTTTTACACATGGTTTTGGAGAATACACAGAGCAGTTATCAAGCTTACATATATTCTTATGAACATCTTGTTCCCTAGTTTTTAACTCACAAGTACAGCAACTTAGTGTCTCAATGGGCTATCAGCTATCTCATAAACGACATCACACTATACGAACTGTCCTTTGCACTTGAGATCAGCACCTATTCATATGCGTTGTACTGTTTGTTATGTGTACTGTTAAGATTGTGTGTACTAGAGGCCCATTGTTGTTATGTGTACTAGAGGCCCAGTGTTGTTATGTGTACTAGAGGCCCAGTGTTGTTAAGTGTACTAGAGGCCCAGTGTTGTTATGTGTACTAGAGGCCCAGTGTTGTTATGTGTACTAGAGGCCCAGTGTTGTTAAGTGTACTAGAGGCCCAGTGTTGTTACGTGTACTAGAGGCCCAGTGTTGTTATGTGTACTAGAGGCCCAGTGTTGTTATGTGTACTAGAGGCCCAGTGTTGTTATGTGTACTAGAGGCCCAGTGTTATTTTGTACTGCCGAGGTACATTGAGTTATCCTTTCTCCCAACAGAGGGACACCTCTGGCACTCCCCTCACCTCCATAGTGGCCATTGATGCCACCCCTTTCACCTGGAACCCAGACCAGCAGTACAATGACCACCACGTGCTCAGAGAACTGAACAAAGCGTACGCTGGCTTTGTGTGCCAACAGCTGGCGCGTGACTCCGCTGATGCTGAGTGTAGCACCATCCCCACCCTTGGTGCCAAGCCCGGACCCCTTGTGCCCCCTGATACCACCCCCCAGGGTGAAGATGCTTGGGGGGACAATCCTCTAGGGGGGTCAGAGTGCGGCATAGCACTACCCCAGAGGGCGGGGGGCGTGACGATGGATCCAACTGTTCAACTGCCCACCACGGTCGTTGTCGATGGATTGGGTCCTGCTGAGTGTGGAGGTGCAGTGTGTGCGTCTGATGACCTTACTGTGGGAACCGGTACCACAGGTGGGTACAGTGGAGGCAGTGTTGCACGGTCTGCCCCACCCACATGGGGTGGTCCCAGTGCGGGCACACAACAGAGCGAACCTAGCGGGTACAAGGCACCCTCAAAGGGATCCGCGGATGTGCGCTCGCTGGCTGGAACGGGAACGGAGCTGATGAACCCTCTTCTGCTAGGTGCACAGGGCTTGCGCACCAGCTACGCCTGGTCCGTAGCTTCGACTTTCGATGAGGCGTCGCGGCCCGTGTCCCCAAGCGAGCTCAGCAAGATCGCCTTCAGCCTCGTGTCCTCTGTGGAAGAGTATGCTGCCGTGTTGGCTGAGAGTATAGTGTCCGAGGCCATCTCGTCCCTCGTCGGGTCCTGCGTTGTCACGTCGATGCTGGAGGAGAAGAACCACCTGGAGGCAAGGGCTGATGAGGCCACACCCACCAGCCCATCCAAGATCGACGCGTTCCTCGAGACTCTGGGCAGTGCGGAGCCTGTGCCCAGCCAGAGCGACAGGATCTCCACGTACAGCATGCGTTGGCAGGGCGTGGCACTTAGGCCTGTTGCCACTGGCAACTGGGGGTGTGGTGCTGCGTGGGGTGGAGATGCACAGCTGAAGGCATTGATTCAGTGGATGGCTGTGTCTGCAAGTGGTCGACCTGCTATGATGTACTTCACTGACCAAGATCAGGACTTGGAGCAGGTAAGTAAATGTCACTTACAATAGCCCAAGGGTTCTACAGACACAGCCCCCTTGAGTGGTTTATGCATGAGTGTCATAAAGCTTTCCTTGAAAGCAGCAATGGAGATTTTGTTATTACACTCATTTTATTTCATTTTCAGTTCCCAGGCATTGTATCCAAGCTCCTTGTCAAGAAGTGGACTGTTGGTCAGTTGTGTCAATTCATCCTGGATTACACCAGTGGGTACCAGCAAGGAAAGAGGGATTCAACAGTGTTCACTTGGCTCGCGGATCAATAGTGGTTGGTGTGTACATCTCTGCGCTAGAAAAGCAACACACATGCATTCCATTTCAGACCTACCAGTTACGCTAGATATCATCATCGAAGTACTTTCATACATTTCTGTATTTCACTATTATAATTCAGCAATGCAAGCATAGGTGAAGCTCCTCCCTGCTAACAGAACGAAGGACCATTATAATGAGATGATGGCCAATAGTCTATTTGAATGAATTTGTCATATGATATCCAGTTGCTAGCAATATATTCACATAGGCATGCTACACAGTTTTCCACGTGGCTGAATCAGATCCACTACCCAAAGGAGGTGATTCAGCCGTGAGGTGGACATATTTTCCCAAAACTTACAGATCTTGTTTCGGATACCATTGGATACCATTGGATATCATTGGATACCATTGAAATTAAGTCCACCTCACAGCTGAATGATCTCCTTTGGGTAGCAGATCTGATTCAGACACATGGAAAACTGGCTATGTACACACTGTTATGTCTCCTTGAGGTTACATTATTTAGCATCCATATATTTCATTGGATGAAAAAGTCAACAAAAGCCATACACCTTATTCTAAGAAAGCACACAATAAAGTTTACTACTAACACACCATATACCAGTTTATAACAAACACACCATCCAGTTCATTGATGGGCATCTCTAACTCCACCATTGGTGGACAACCTAACTATCATTTTCTGATTGTTTCAACCTTCGTTGGGTTAGTGTCTTTCCAGTGGTCAGCCCACCCAGCAAACCCCAGGTACAGGTGTCTTGATCTGATGAAAGTGAGGGAAAAGTACATGAAGTGAAGGGGTTAATGTGCATGACGCAGATCATTGTATTGGGGAGAGGCCTCTACCTTTGTACAAATTAACCTCATCCTTTCTCCTAAAAGATTGTATTGGGTTGATATGTACAAAGGAACAGACACACAAAGGAGTGGGGACATATGATGACATGATCATGATCTATATAGAAGGGGTTAAAACAATGTGTTATATAAGGAGGTGGTTTGAAGCATGAGCAGTGTTTGAAGGACACAATTGGTTCAAAGAGGGAAGCACGTTTGAAAGTGAAGGATGAGGTTATAGACATGTCTCATGGCACAAGGGAGATTGGGTGGATTGAAGTGAGGAGAAGGGTGATGTTGGGCAAGAGGGCAAGTAAAAACGTTATTGAAGTACACACCCCTCCCTCCTTCCAACTCACTTTGTATAACCAAGCTGGTGGGCCGTGTTCAATGCCTTCAGACTCCTGTTACCTTTCCTGCAATAGAAGACTATATTGCTGTCTTCTTTTGATGGTTTGCGGCATTTGTACTTCTCCAGGAACTCATCAGGAGTCATTCTGAAGGCTTCTTCTACTTCAGCAACTATGGACAGATTGTGTTAATACCACAGCCAGTAGTGACAAAATGACCATATGTGGAGTGTCATTATAATGTGCACATCATGATAGACCAATGCAAGTTAAACAAAATGTAAAACATTTTACTTATCATAATAATCCCATGTCTAGATCATGCCCCCAGTGTGCTTTACCCTTGTACAAATTAACCCCATACTTTCATCCTATAATCTTGTGGGGAGAAAGGATGGGTTAATTTGTACAAAGGTGGAGGCACACTGACCTGCGTCATGCACATTAACCCCTTCACTTCATGTACTTTTCCCTCACTTTCATCAGATCAAGACACCTGTACCTGGGGTTTGCTGGGTGGGCTGACCACTGGAAAGACACTAACCCAACGAAGGTTGAAACAATCAGCAAATGATATTAGGGTGTTCACCAATGGTGGAGTTAGAGATGCCCATCAATGAACAGGTGTATGGTGTGTTTGCTATAACTTGTCTTTGTTGTGCTATAAAATCAAGGGTCCACTTGTCATGCCATAAAATAAAGTGTCACATCAAATTGATTATGCCCTGTTGTTGAATTTAATGATTATTATGCCCATTACCAAACAAAACAGTTAACAATTTTCCGTAAATTGTTCGACCCGTATGAGTGGCCTTACCGTGCCGTAAGGTCGGCAATACCAAAATTTGTTCTGACGTATTATGCAACCAAGTCAATGAATTTTGGCTTTTATACAATCGGCTCATAAGGAATGGAATTGCTCAAGGATTATTATTCGTTAGCATAGTTAAAGTGCAACAGTCATTTCTTGATCTCACTTGGTCTTTCGTGAGATCAGCATTTCTAGATCTCACTTCGTCTTTCGTGAGATCATCTCACGAAAGACCAAGTGAGATCTAGAAATGCTGATCTCACGAAAGACCAAGTGAGATCTAGAAATGCTGATCTCACGAAAGACCAAGTGAGATCAAGAAATGACTGTTGCATTCTGATGGCCACACAGGGAGACACAACCACAACGATGGAATAGCCCAATTCTTTCTTTAGATGTTTATCTAATGCCACTGCATCTTAAGAGTGTTTTTTTTTTTTTTTTCTCCAACATTCCTGGGAGAACGGCAAAACATGTGCCTGCCTTCAACTAGAGCCACGGCTACTTCGAGTTTTTGAGGCTTCATAAAATTGTAGCCTAACTCTATAGCCGCCTCAGATACACACAGCTAGCGCCTCCTCTGTGGACAGCTGCGCATCGTGTGAATAAACAGTTGGGCACGGGCAGTGGCCGAGGGGAAGTAGAATTTAAACCCTGAAGGAGGCAGTCCTCAACAAGTCCCGAGAAAGCCTCCACGTGATTGCAACCATATGAGGTAGTACTAAGCATTTATGATACTGTAGTTTGATCTGTGCAAGCGTACGACGGAGCGTGGAATCTTGCCCGTTTGCAACCCAACTTTTAAGGTGGTAGTCCTGAACAAGTGATGTGCAGGTATCACATGCAGGTACTAAAACATACGAGGAATGTTGACGGAGCGTGGAATCTTTCCCGTTTCCAGAAGCTCGCTTGGTTCTCTGACGTCAAACAGCTGCACGCGCTCCTCGCTAAGTAGACAGTCCAGCTCTTCCACATCTACATCTATCGCGCTCTTTGAAGTCGAGTGGCTCTGTCCGGCCATAGATACAATAACACAAGAAACTCTAATTCTCCTTTATATTAAGGGCCGGATGTAAGTGAATTTACTTGAATGCAATGGAAGGGTTGCCGCACGTGAAAGAAGCTATAGCGGCGTTGTCTAGTAAGTCCAGCATGCAAAGATGATACACTCCGAGGCATACTCAGGGGCGGACGCAGAGGGGATTTCACTATCAAATTTTCACCATGTATGGTCTTAGTAAGACCATATATGGTGAAAATCGATAGTGGCTGACTCCCTGCCTCCGGCCGATACTATTTTGATCAACATCATGTCATGAACTGCTCTCCTGTTTGGATGTACATCGGTGCCGCAAGGAAATGGCTAAAGAGAAGGCACTGAAACTTTCACGCCATGAGTCAAACAGTTGCCAGAGGTGTGGAAGAGATTAAAGCCAGCACTACTTCAAGGAGTCAACAGAAGGGTCTTTGAAAGTATGTTTTAAACTATTTTTCGCATGCAAATGATGTTTCAGAAAACGCCATAAATGATGTGTCTCTGAATGAAGATGAAGAAAATTCTATAAGATATGTGAGTGGGTACGTTGCTCTCAAGCGTATGCATAGATATGAGAATGATGACACTACCAGAGCAGGTCAATATGTTGAATTTCTATCAAACATGGCTGCAGTGAGTCATGATGCTGAGTGGAGTTTCTATTATTATACAAAAAAATGGTTAGAATTGGTTGATCGTAGTGGACTCTTTACATGTAAATAATGCTACATGTGTATTCTTTCATGCGCTAGAGATACAAACAAGAAAACATTTACCTCAGCAACTTAAAAGTACAATAATCACAGGGGGTGTACTGATTAAAAGTATTGCTGAAGATGAAGATGTCTTATTCTTCTGGGCAATGATATCCATTGATATAAAAGACCATAGTGATTCGAAACTGCTGTTGTATAACAGTAGAATTGTAGACGAGGATTTTCCATGACTGCATTATGGATGGAAGATTATGAGAGCAAATCAAGCATGCACAGCTAAATCAAAGGCCTTACGTCAGTAAAGCACTGAAACAGCAAACTGAATTATCATTATAATAGTTTATATTGTATGCTGATGAAAAAATGTTGATTTCTTGTAACTGCACCCACCTTTTTTGTAACAGTGTATTGTCATAAAACAGTGCACATTTTTATGCTGCAGTTCCCACGAACAGATTGTTGTGCATGTGATCTTTGCATTCGGATGCTCTGTGCCCGACAGCATTGCTGTTGGATTGTCACTGTGGCCCCCTCTTGCATGTTGACAACTGAAGTAGTTCTCTAGAGAATTGTTCTGTATGGACAAATTGTCCTTCAGCACCAGGCAACGTCAACAAGTAGCGTGTCACCTCCAAAATTGATTTCACTACAGATTGAAACAGTAATCTTGAGACATAAAAAATATCTTTCATTACCTGTCATTTGAAGCCCAACAATTGTCTCCTTGCTCGGCATTATCAGATTCTAGTAAATCCTCCCATTCTTTCAGTTATCCAAGAAATATGTCCTCAAGCCACTATTCCCGTATAGTATGTCAGCAGTTAATATAACTTTGCCGTGTTCACTTACCAACAGCCACAAATCATTCACATCCTTGTATGGAGCCAAATTTGGTTTCCTCACCTGTTTGTATCCATCCCGCGAAACTGTGAACATTAACACAATCAAAGAACTTCTCAAAAAGTCTAACAAATCTCTGTCTCCTTTGCTTCTGCATTGCCATTAAAGGCTAATGCATTCACTGAGCATACAAGCATATATACAGGTACATGTAAGAGATATCAAAACACCCATGCACAGATGGAGAAGGTAGCACTGAATAGGATGTTACTTACTTGAGCTGCAAGGCTTACTTGCATGCGTGAGAATGAGGTTAGTGTCACATGCCCAATCTTTAGCTTCTGTAAAAGAGACAACCTTGGGTTTTCCGCATTCTGCCATTGTATAGCTGAACAAGATGACGTTAGCCCATTGATCTACAAGTGAATGAAAAATTGATTAGATAAGGAACACGTTACGTGCATGCATTACTCATAGGTGATTGTTGTGTCCATGTGAACCACTGTGAGACCAACCATTTCTTGTGGTTTTAATCAGATATGGCAGCTCAGGACAAAAATCTGTTGCTAGAACTATGGGTGTTGGGTTTTTGCAAGTGCCTGAATAAGACCTGCTACACAAAGGAGGAGATTCAGTCGTGAGGTTGACTTAATTTACAGACCTTGCTCCGGATACCATTGGAAATTAAGTCCAGCTGAATGATCTCCTTTGGATAGCAGATCTGATTCAGACAGATGGAAAACTGGCTGTGTACATGCTGTTATGTCTCCTTGAGGTTACATTATTTAGCATCCATATATTTCATTGGATGAAAAAGTCAACAAGAGCCATATACCTAGGGTACAGCTTATTCTAAAAGAAAGCAGACTAGCAGTGCCATATCCACACAACAAAGTTTACTACTAACACACCATATATCAGTTCATAACAAGTATATCATATACAAGTTCATTGATGGGCATCCCTAAATCCACCATTGGGGACACCCTACTATCATTTGCTGATTGTTTCAACCTTCGTTGGGTTAGTGTCTTTCCAGTGGTCAGCCCACCCAGCAAACCCCAGGTACAGGTGTCTTGATCTGATGAAAGTGAGGGAAAAGTACATGAAGTGAAGGGGTTAATGTGCATGATGCAGATCATTGTATTGGGGAGAAGCCTCTACCTTTGTACAAATTAAACCCCATCCAGATTGTACTGGGTTAATATGTACAAAGGAACAGACACACAAAGGAGTGGGGACATATGATGACATGATCTATATGGAAGGGGTTAAAAAAATATGTTATATAAGGAGGTGGTTTGATAGCATGAGCAGTGTTTGAAGGACACAATTGGTTCAAAGAGGGAAGCACGTTTGAAAGTGAAGGATGAGGTTATAGACATGTCTCATGGCACAAGGGAGATTGGGTGGATTGAAGTGAGGAGAAGGGTGATGTTGGGCAAGAGGGCAAGTAAAAACGTTATTGAAGTACACACCCCTCCCTCCTTCCAACTCACTTTGTATAACCAAGCTGGTGGGCCGTGTTCAATGCCTTCAGACTCCTGACACCTTTCCTGCAGTGGAAGACTATATTGCTGTCTTCTTTTGATGGTTTGCGGCATTTGTACTTCTCCAGGAACTCATCAGGAGTCATTCTGAAGGCTTCTTCTACTTCAGCAACTATGGACAGATTGTGTTAATACCACAGCCAGTAGTGACAAAATGACCATATGTGGAGTGTCATTATAATGTGCACATCATGATAGACCAATGCAAGTTAAACAAAATGTAAAACATTTTTACTTATCATAATAATCCCATGTCTAGATCATGCCCCCAGTGTGCTTTACCCTTGTACAAATTAACCCCATACTTTCATCCTATAATCTTGTGGGGAGGTTAATTTGTACAAAGGTAGAGGCCTCTCCCCAATACAATGATCTGTGTCATGCACATTAACCCTGTGTACCCTCACTTTCATCAGATCAAGACACCTGTACCTGGGGTTTGCTGGGTGGGCTGACCACTGGAAAGACACTAACCCAACGAAGGTTGAAACAATCAGAAAATGATAGTTAGGTTGTCCACCAATGGTGGAGTTAGAGATGCCCATCAATGAACAGGTGTATGTTGTGTTTGTTATAACTTGTCTTTGCTGTGCTATAAAATCAAGGGTCCACTTGTCGTACCATAAAATAAAGCGTCTACTTGACACATCAAATTAATTATGCCCTGTAGTCAAAACCATGTAGAATTTATACATCCAAAATGAAATTATAAACCATTACCATACAAAACAGTTAGCAGTTTTCCATAAATTGTTCAGATTTTCTAGTGGCTGATAGTGATGCACGCGTTGAGCTCACAAGATGCATTCGATGTAAACCCTGGGTAAGGCTGGGTAAGGGGGCAGGACAGTTGCCAATGGGAAGTAGAATTTAAATCAACCCAACCCTGAAGGAGGCAGTCCTCAACAAGTCCCGAGAAAGCCTCCACGTGACTGCAACCACGTGAGGTAGTACTAGCCTTTATGGTACTGTAGTCTGATCTGTGCAGCATACGGGATATTGACGGAGCGTGGAATCTTGCCCGATTGCAACCAACGTTTAAGGTGGTAGTCCTGAACAAGTGATGTGCAGGTATCACGTGCAGGTACTAAAACATACGAGGGATGTTGACGGAGCGTGGAATCTTTCCCGTTTCCAGAAGCTCGCTTGGTTCTCTGACGTCAAACAGCTGCACGCTCTCCTCGCTAAGTAGACAGTCCAGCTCTTCCACATCTACATCTATCGCGCACTTTGAGTAGAACCTCGTAGTCGAGTGGCTCTGTCCGGCCCACAAGCATCTGTCATTAGAGAGAAATCGATGTGTTTCTTTACTCCAAGATCGAGTTAGAACGCGATGGTACGACAAAGACAAGTTATTAGTCGACTGCATGCATATTGACGTAACTCGGGTTGCTGCTCTTATACTTGATCGTTGCATTACTTTTACAGTATAACGGACGTGACCTTAGATACGGCACGTGATCCTCATCTATAACCCGGAGACTTTCGGGGGAAAGACTACTTGACTTGAGTACATCGAGCCTAGTACATATATTTCTTGTGTACGTGAAGACAAGAGCGCTTGTGCCGTTCTATTTTGGAAGGGATGTATTTCTACTGACGCCTCGTGTTCTCTGTTCTAGGTCCAACTGTTTTTTTCTTGATCGTATTATTTCTGAAGTGTTGATGTCCGTAGCTGGTAGCAATTGTAATGGTAGCCACTCTGGTGGAAGAAAACGTAAACTGAACTCAACTTCGGGAAACGGCAAAAAACAGACCAAGTTAACATATCCGTCGTCAAATAACCAGGCACAAGCACTTGACTGTATTACAAAGTCACCAATGGCAGAATCAACAGATGGAGAAAGCAGTGAGCTCCAGAGTGGCAGCATCACGCCCAGAGCGTCTCTAAACAATCACGTCAAGAAACCTGGCACGGGAAAGAAACTAGTTATAAAGAATATGAAAGGTAAGGACAGATTATATGTGAACTGCCTTTGTGGAGAAAGGCTTCAGAACGCATTGTAGGAAAAGAGACGGTTTGTGTGAATGCAGGGGTGTGTGGGGGTATGTGTGGGGTCAGTTCATGTGTATGTTTGTGTTGACCATATTTATATTACATCAGTGTGTATGTGAACTTACATGTGTGTGATATATGTTGCATATATATAATTTCATGTCTGTTTGCGTGCTTGAGAGTGTGTTTCTCTTTGCAGCAAGACCGGATCTCCCAGAGAACTATTGTGAGAGGGCTTGGGCCAAGCTTTGCGAGGCCATTCGTGCCATACACTCCCAAAGCCACATCTCTTACAGCCTGGAGGAACTGTACCAAGCCGTGGAGAACATGTGCTCACACAAAATGGCTGCCACACTTTACGAGGACCTCCAGCATGAGTGTCAGAGACACATTGAGTCTCTGGTACCCCTAGTGGACCAGTATCCGATGTGTGTACCTGAATGCATAACCCAGACACACACACACACACACACACACACACACACACACACACACACACACACACACACACACACACACACACACACACACACACCTATTGGTGCATAACAAAAATCCAATCCACGTGCACACGTGCACAACACCACATACACATGTACAACCATACATACCTGTACACAACCATGCACATTTTAAATTTCCTTGACACCTTTGCATATCTGAGCGTGATGAATTGCAGTTTTTAGTACTGATAAATAGATTATGGACAGATCACTGCAGGCAGATGGTATGGATATTAATGATGTGAACTGCTTTTGAATCGATCTGCACTTCTGCTGTTCCCTTCTCTCTCACCTTCCCTCTCCTCCCGTCACTTCCCCCTGCTCCCCTACTTCCCCTCATCCCCTCACTTCTCCCTCCTCCCTCACTTCTCCCTCCCTACTTCCCCTCCTCACTTCTCCCTCCTTCCTCACTTCTCCCTCCTCCCTCACTTCTCCTCCCTACTTCCCTCCTCACTCTCCCCTCTCCTCACTTCTCCCTCCTCCCTCACTTCTCTCCCTACTTCCCCTCCTCACTTCTCCCTCCCTACTTCCCCTCCTCACTTCTCCCTCCCTACTTCCCCCTCCTCCCTCACTTCCCTCCCCTCACTTCTCTCCCTCCCTTCTGTTCTCTCCTTTTTGTTTTAAGATAATGATTAGGAGTATATTTCTATACTTGGACAGAACGTTTGCTGTCACATCACCATCACTGCTGTCTATATGGTATGTTCGTCACGCACCATCACTGCTGTCTATATGGTATGTTCGTCACGCACCATCATTGCTGTCTATATGGTATGTTCGTCACGCACCATCACTGGACCTATGGTACACAATTGAGATGTATGAAACATTGCCACAGAATAATTGCAGAATGCATGAATACTACGGCCAACTTGCTGTGGGAAAGACCTTTCAAATGCTTAATCTACTCTTAGTGGCATCTGGCTATCCTTATTTTAGTGAATGGGTTTATAGATGTTTATTGTGGCCTAATGTATGAGGGTATCAAGCTTGTATGAGGGTATGAGGGTATCAAACTGTGATGGTATCAACTGTATGAGGGTATCAAGCTTGTATATCTGTTGTATGAGGGTATCAAAATATTGTGTTATTAGGGACCTGGGTTTGAAGCTGTTCTGTTCAACAATCATTGGGCATGGGTCAGTGCAGACCAGAGTGGTAAAGGGGCTATTGACGCTTATTCATCAAGAAAGGTAAGGGCAGTATAGTGTATTGTGGGAGACGATGTGCAAAGGAGGATATTGTGAGTGTGCTGGGATGTGTTGGTTGGAATTGTTATGTTTGGGGTGTGTGTCTAGGACCTGTGTGTGTTTGATATTGGGATTGGCTTGATGATACACCTAGGTGATATTAACTGGTACGTCTGGATGATGTAATGCCTGGGTGTGTGAGAGGAGCCAGTTGCTGATAGTTTGAACTGCATAGCTGACTTCTGGGTGCCCATAACTGATAGTAGATGCTGCTATAGATGGAGACCATTTGTTCTTATTACCCTGGTGAACAGGTGTGGTGAGAGTGTGGACAAGGGCTTGTTGAAGAGCCTTGTGAGGATGCTTGTGGACCTGCAGGTAGGTGGAGTGATAGGGTGGGTGTGGTGTGGGAGGGGCATGGCTAATATGTGAAGGTCACAACAGGCCTGTGTCAGGCAATGATGGTGGTCATTACATGGAATCACATTGTTAAATTTATTGTATGATCAACTAACCTGCACGAGAGGACAAAAGAATAAGTCTTTAATGTCATATTCAGTGAGGATGTACGCCATCTCATTGATGTGTAAGTAGTTCGTTTTGAAATATAGTTTTTAGAGGGATTTAGAGGGTCCAGACTATAGAGTGTGTCCACAAGTATTCATCTTTGTGTGTGTGTGTGTGTGTGTGTGTGTGTGTGTGTGTGTGTGTGTGTGTGTGTGTGTGTGTGTGAAGTGTGTGAAGTGTATGAAGATGCACATCATGTAGAGCACATCATGTAGAGCACATCATGTAGAGCACATCATGTAGAGCACATCATGTAGAGCACATCATGTAGAGCACATCATGTAGAGCACATCATGTAGAGCACATCATGTACATCATGTAGAGCACATCATGTAGAGCACATCATGTAGAGCACATTATGTACATCATGTAGAGCACCATGTACATCATGTAGAGCACATCATGTAGGGCACATCATGTAGAGCACATCGTGTAGAGCACATCGTGTAGAGCACATCATGTAGAGCACATCATGTAGAGCACATCATGTAGAGCACATCATGTAGAGCACATCATGTAGAGCACATGTAGAGCACATCATGTAGAGCACATCATGTAGAGCACATCATGTAGAGCACATCATGTAGAGCACATCATGTACATCATGTAGAGCACATCATGTACATCATGTAGAGCACATCATGTAGAGCACATCATGTAGAGCACATCATGTAGAGCACATCATGTAGAGCACATCATGTAGAGCAAGCACATCATGTAGAGCACATCATGTAGAGCACGTATTATGTTATATGAGTGCACAGCTATATTTTGTGGTGATATCCATTGCTAATGGTTGCTATGGTGATAGTACACACTTTTTCCAGTACATTTGCCATTGACATTGAATGAGGGGAGTCTTTGGTGTTATTGGAGTGTGTGTCATGATGATGACCTGTCTTTGCAGCTATACCATGAGGTGTTTGAGTTGGAGTTTTTGAGGGAGACAGAGACAATGTACCACGAAGAAGCCCTTAGGGTCATGAGGGATAGCCAGTTCACTGTAAGTGCTGAGTCATAGCAAAGAGGTGTATAAAGAGGATCATGTGGGGTGTATAGCAAAGAGGATCATGTGGGGTGTATAACAAAGAGGATCATGTGGGGTGTATAGCAAAGAGGATCATGTGGGGTGAATAGCAAAGAGGATCATGTGAGGTGTGTAGCAAAGAGGATCATGTGGGGTGAATAGCAAAGAGGATCATGTGGGGTGTATAGCAAAAAGGATCATGTGGGGTGAAGAGCAAAGAGGATCATGTGGGGTGAATAGCAAAGTGGTGAATAGCAAAGAGGATCAAGTGGAGTGAATAGCAAAGAGGATCATGTGGGGTACATAGCAAAGAGGATGCATAGAGGATCACATGATGTGCAAGAGGAAGATGGTCCAATACCAGATTTCACACATCTTCATATTCCTATGGAATAACGTAGTATTAGAATGTAATCCTGCATTACAGTGCATTCTAGATACCATACATAGATACACATAGAGACAATCCAGCTCAAGCATACCCACATAGATACACAGAGACAATCCAGCTCAAGCGTACCCACATAGATACACATAGAGACAATCCAGCTCAAGTGTACCCACTTTTCTGCTCTACCATCTCAAACTTCTTCCCAACTTTGCATACTGCTAGCAGCCTCCAGCAGGATGCCAAATTCAAATAATCACCCTTTAATTTTGCATCATTGGGATGATGTGACCTTTCAAAGTGGTGACCTTTTGCATTTATTGTGCTATGCTTCCTCTCTTGTACAGTTGTTGCATTCATGTGATCTGGTGAACAATTTTAGTATCAATTGAAAGCTCTAACCATGGGGTATTAGAATAGCAGAGAGGTTAATACCATTTATTAACTATATGACTTTGCTGCTCCATCCACTTGTGTCTGTTTGGTTCCTGAGTACATGACCAATCCAAATCCCACCAAATATACCACATCAACTTCATTGATTGCATGGGAAGTTGGTGTGAAAAAATCTAGAGTGGGATGGACATGGAATCACATGGGACATGAAGAAATGGTATTTTTTAGCCCCAGAAGTTTCTTCACATGCAGAGAAAAGCGCTACCATTGCTTACCAAACCTCAATGTTTCATGGAGGCTATTCTCTTCAAGATGCTCTACAACTCCTTTGGATATTGTTGCAGCCAAAAAAGCAGCGTCTTTACTCTGTGGAAGGTCAAACATTTTTATCCATTATTTTATAACTTCTAGGGTTAGGAGCATAACCAAAGGAAGGTCAACTGTTTATACAGATTATGTGGATTGACAGCAGCTTGTAGTAACTGTTATCTTTGTAGCTAGAGCTCTATGCTCTAGCTAACAAGCTGATGACTATCAGCATAATCTAGTTTATACAGCATGGCTCATGGTTTGTGACCTTCCTTTGGTTGTGCTACCATTTCTTCATGTCCCACGTGATTGCATGGTCATCCCACTCTAGATTTTTTCACACCAACTTCCCATGCAATCAATGAAGTTGATGTGGTATATTTGGTGGGATTTGGATTGGTCATGTACTCAGGAACCAAACAGGCACAAGTGGATGGAGCAGCAAAGTCATATAGTTAATAAATGGTATTAACCTCTCTGCTATTCTAATACCCCATGGTTAGAGCTTTCAATTGATACTAAAATTGTTCACCAGATCACATGAATGCGACAACTGTACAAGAGAGGAAGCATAGTACAATAAATGCAAAAGGTCACCACTTTGAAAGGTCACATCATCCCAATGATGCAAAATTAAAGGGTGATTATTTGAATTTGGCATCCTGCTGGAGGCTGCTAGCAGTATGCAAAGTTGGGAAGAAGTTTGAGATGGTAGAGCAGAAAAGTGGGTACGCTTGAGCTGGATTGTCTCCATGTGTATCTATGTGGGTACACTTGAACTGGATTGTCTCCATGTGCATCTATGTGGGTACGCTTGAGCTGGATTGTCTCTATGTGCATCTATGTGGGTACGCTTGAGCTGGATTGTCTCTACAGTATTACTTTGCTGGTGAATGTTATTCAGTGTATTATGTGGCGATGATGCGAGAGGTTCCCCACTTGTAGCTACCTGATTATTTGGCCCACGTGAACAGAAGATTGAGCCAAGAGAATGAACGCGTTCTTCAGTACATTGATAAGAGCACCAAGTAAGCATATACACCATTGGGCTTTGTATTGCGAGGGGGGGTCTGTATTATTAGAGGGTATGGGGTCTACATTATGGAGGGATATGTTGTTGTTGGTACAGGGAAATAGATGCCCCCTTCACAGGTCACCATACTTCCCGATCTCTGTGCTGCCCTTACTTTTTGCTCATACGTTGCTATTGCCTCCCTCCTTGTTGCAGAAAGCCTCTTCTGTTGTGTGTGGAGAAGCAGCTAGTAGGAGAGCACCAGGAAGAGATCTTGGAAAAAGGTGGGCCATTGTGTAGCCTTGTCATGTACACAACTGCATCTATGTGTACACACCTACACCTTGAAACTTTGGATTAATACACTCCACTTAACTTGAAGAAATTTATTTGGTGGTTAACAAGTTGCCTGAAATTATTTAATCCTTGAGTTAATTTGGTTAAAATTGAGTTAAGATGGAGGAGTGAGAGAGATGTGGGTGGACTGCTAATATTATGTATTTGATTAGTAACTTCTCCTCTCACAAGGTTTTGAGATGCTTCTTGAGGCAAACAGACACCAAGACCTCAGCCTCCTCTATGATCTGTTCACAAGGTTCAAGAACGGTCTGGGTCTAATCAAGAAAGCATACGCCAATTACATTAAGGTACAGTGCCTGTGTTGCTTGGCTGTGTGTTGTTGTCCATATGATTGTAGGCTGGTTATGCCTAATGGTTTAGTCAGCATATAATGTCACATGACTACATATAATGTCACATGACTACATATAGGGATAATAATGATATGACTTCGAGTGATGTAAATATAACCTGTAAAAAAATAAATCTGATTCTAAATTCTAAAATCTAAATTTGATATCAAAATGTATGATGAATGTTTTTTACATTCCAATTCTTTCTATGTGTAATGCTGTGAGGTATTGACTCTCTGCCTCACACACAAGGATGACCAGGGAATGGTGTGTAGTTAGACCTGAGGTCATTAGATGATGCATTCTAAAACCTGTGTCATTCAGAAATCTGGGATGGCAATTGTCAGTGATGCAGAGCGAGACAAGACCATGGTGCAGGAGCTGTTGGACCTCAAGGCAAAGGTGGACACGATCATTGCAGAGTCCTTCCAAGGCAACGAGAAGTTCACAGATGTTGTGAGGGAGTCTTTTGAATCAGTGGTCAATAAACGTCAGAACAAGCCAGCAGAACTTATTGGTTAGGATGATGTTAGCAGTAGATTTGTTAAGGAAGGAGTAAGTCCCATGTGCGTGATTTAGACCAAGATGCATGCAGCTTCATTTCACCTACATCTAGTTTTTCTTGACATGGCTTGAATGAGAGTCACCACATTTCTCTATGCAGCAAAGTATGTAGATTCCCAACTTCGGTCTGGGAACAAGGAGTGGTCGGATGAGGAGTTGGACCGGCTTCTAGACAGAGTCATGGTCCTGTTCCGATACATCCATGGTATGTTGTGGTATGGTGAACCACCCCCTGTGTGATGATGGGTTGGTTTGCTCAGGGAAGGATGTGTTTGAAGCATTCTACAAGAAGGATCTGGCCAAGAGACTTCTGCTGGGCAAGAGTGCATCTTTTGACAGTGAGAAGTCTATGCTTCTGAAGCTGAAGCAAGGTTAGAGAGTGCTTGCTCAGGGAGAGGGGGTAAGGTGTATTGTTGAGGGGGGTGGTTTGAGGGTGTAGGATGTTGGAGGGGTGTTGGGATTTGGGAGAGTATTGGTGTAGTGAAGGAGGTGAGGGTGTTGGATTGATGAGGATCGTGAGGGCACAAGTTGAGGTGAGGGTGTTGGATTGATGAGGATCGTGAGGGCACAAGTTGACTTTTCTACATCACACACCTGTCACTATGTGTATGTGTCTCTATATGAGGTATACTAAGCCATCTTCTGTTCACAGAGTGTGGCCCAAATTTTACCAGCAAACTGGAAGGTATGTTCAAAGACATGGAACTATCTAAGGAGTTGATGGCCACATGGACCCAGGTAAGTTATTGTGTGAGGTAGGAGGGAGGGGGAGGATGAGGGGGGATGTGACAGCCATTACGTCTCGTCTGTAGATGGCATCTCAGAAGGTACCCAGCACTATCGATCTGAGTGTGAACGTTCTCACGATGGGCTACTGGCCAACCTATCCACCTATGGATGTAGCCCTTCCCTCGGAGGTACCTCAAGGCACTGATGGGGTGGCAGGTGGTAGTGTAACTCTTGTCCTCTCTGTTCAGCTGGTGCAGTACCAGCAGGCATTCCAGACGTTCTACCTCGGTAAGCACAATGGAAGAAAGCTTCAATGGCAGCCATCTCTGGGCCAGTGCGTTCTAAAGACATGCTTTACAAATGTAAGTGGAAAGGATTTTGAGAACGACACTATGGTATTAAATGGGAACAGTTCTAAGAAGAATTACACCTGTATTGCTTTTTCAAATCTGGTTTTACCAACTCTTTAAAATGATATCATCACATTCTTGAGCACTTGCCCTGTATTAATAGCCTCTATGTCCCCATGTTCCCATGTGTCCCCATGTTCCCACGTGTACCCATATTCCCATGTGTCCCCATATTCCCATGTGTACCCATGTTCCCATGTGTCCCCCTCCCTATTCCTGTACCATATTCCATATTAACCCTGTGTACCCATTTCCATATTAACTGTGTACCCATATTAACCCTGTGTACCCATTTCCATATTAACCCTGTGTACCCATTTCCATATTAACCCTGTGTACCCATTTCCATATTAACCCTGTGTACCCATTTCCATATTAACCCTGTGTACCCATATTAATCGCCACACCAGGGTGAAAAAGAACTCCAGGTGTCGTTTCTTCAAGCCATAGTTCTGCTACTCTTCAACGCAGCAGAAAAGATGTCCTTTCTGTCAATCAAAGATCTCACCAGAATCGGTAAGCTCCAGGGTGTGTGAGGTACATGGGGTCATGACTGTGAGGTACATGGGGTCACGACTCTCCAGGGTGTGTGAGGTACATGCGGTCATGACTCTCCAGGGTGTGTGGGTCATGACTCTCCAGGGTGTGTGAGGTACATGGGGTCATGACTCTCCAGGGTGTGTGAGGTACATGGGGTCATGACTCTCCAGGGTGTGTGAGGTACATGGGGTTACGACTCTCCAGGGTGTGTGAGGTACATGGGGTCACGACTCTCCAGGGTGTGTGAGGTACATGGGGTCATGACTCTCCAGGGTGTGTGAGGTACATGCGGTCATGACTCTCCAGGGTGTGTGGGTCATGACTCTCCAGGGTGTGTGAGGTACATGGGGTCATGACTCTCCAGGGTGTGTGAGGTACATGCGGTCATGACTCTCCAGGGTGTGTGGGTCATGACTCTCCAGGGTGTGTGAGGTACATGGGGTCATGACTCTCCAGGGTGTGTGGGTCATGACTCTCCAAGGTGTGTGAGGTACATGGGGTCATGACTCTCCAGGGTGTGTGAGGTACATGGGGTCACGACTCCTTCCACACAGAGGATGGTGAGTTGAGAAGAACACTTCAGTCCCTGGCCATAGGAAATGCACGAGTCCTCATCAAGCATCCAAAGGTAAGAGATGGGTACACAACCGTAGGAGGGTGTACTGCAGGAAGTGCTATGGGTACACAACCATAGGAGGGTGTACTGCAGGAAGTGCTATTCTTACTAAAGGAAGGATTAAGACATGGATCCTAAATGTGTAGCATGTTTGTGACAAAGGGCTTCTCAGTCCGGACTGGGGACTGACATGTGATGTTGCCATGGCTACCATTATTAGGGCAAGGATGTGGAAGATGCTGACCAATTCATTTTTAATAAGGAATTCAAACACAAGCTATGTCGTATCAAGATCAATCAAGTCCAGCTTAAGGAAACTGTGAGGAGTGTGTGGTGTGAGGTGTGTGAGTAGGGGTGTGTGTGAAGGTGTGAGGAGGATGGTGTGAGAGGGTGACCATCATGATTTGGGTCCCCAATTCTGCTGTAGGTTGAAGAAAACCAGGCTACCAATGAACGGGTATTTCAAGACAGACAATACCAGGTACACCGTGTACAACTACCCATGTGAAATGTTGATGGGTATTTGGATCAAAACATTTTTAAAACCATCCAATAAATGCATAGATACATGTATGTGACTCAATTTGATGATGTGTCTAATTTTAATAAGATAGTTAATAAGGAAAAACAGATCACACAAAACTGGGCCATGTTTAATGAACAAGATATTCCTGACTACCAATAATATAGTCCCTGACAACCAATAATATAGTCCCTGACAACCAATAATATAGTCCCTGACTACCAATAATATAGTCCCTGACAACCAATAATATAGTCCCTGACTACCAATAATATAGTCCCTGACTACCAATAATATAGTCCCTGACAACCAATAATATAGTTCCTGACAACCAATAATATAGTCTCTGACAACCTTGGCAATTGCTCTGTTAACCAATCTCTTAGTTCTTTTGTATGTTGCGTCAACCGAACATCTTTCTTGGTGTGTAGATTGATGCGGCTATTGTACGTATTATGAAGATGAGGAGAACACTACCACACAACCTTCTGGTCTCAGAGTGTCTAGCACAACTTCGCTTTGATGTTCGGGTAGGCAATGTGTAGGGAAGGTGTGTGTGTGCCTTGGGTAGGCAATGTGTAGGGAAGGTGTGTGTGTGTGCCTTGGGTAGGCAATGTATAGGGAAGGTGTGTGTGTGCCTTGGGTAGGCAATGTATAGGGAAGGTGTGTGTGTGTGTGCCTTGGGTAGGCAATGTATAGGGAAGGTGTGTGTGTGTGTGCCTTGGGTAGGCAATGTATAGGGAAGGTGTGTGTGTGTGTGCCTTGGGTAGGCAATGTATAGGGAGGTGTGTGTGTGTGCCTTGGGTAGGCAATGCATAGGGAAGGTGTGTGTGTGTGCCTTGGGTAGGCAATGTATAGGGAAGGTGTGTGTGTGTACCTTGGGTAGGCAATGTATAGGGAAGGTGTGTGTGTGTGTGCCTTGGGTAGGCAATGTATAGGGAAGGTGTGTGTGTGTGCCTTGGGTAGGTGTGTGTTGGATGTGTAGCCTTGCATAGGTGTGTGTGTGTGTGTGTGTGTGTGTGTGTGTGTGTGTGTGTGTGTGTGTGTGTGTGTGTGTGGGTAGTAGTAGTATTCTTGCTGCCATGGTGACATGGTGTGATTGTGTGTTGTCTTACTTGTACTCACAGCAATCAGACTTGAAGAAAAGGATAGAGTCCCTTATGGACAGGGATTACATCCGAAGAAGCAAAGAGAACTCGAGCATTTATGAGTACATAGCCTAATTGGCACCTGGCCCACCTCCCCACTCAACTCTCACTACCACCTCTTAGCTGCCAATCCTTCGGACCCATTCCGTATATCATGTGGTTCATGTATGTGTTATTAATTACTCATTGTCCTCTATGCGCATGCTGCATTCTGAATGGGTGCTGGCTTCCTCTTAATAAACAGAATGGTTCTGTTTATTATGCACACATGTATGTAGTATCAGTGCAGTTCTGTGTCATCGTATCGAAGAATCGATTTCAGGCTGACCACTGGAGCCCACAGTTAGCCGAGCTGTTTTAATTTGCCAGTGGTTTTGGAGGATAGTGTGACCTTGGAAGTATTCAAACTGGCTAAATACACGGTAGACTTTCAAACTGTTTCGTATTAGTTCCTGATGTTGTCTAATGCAACGATGGACGATGAATGGTTGGGGCGCGCCCCCTAAAAGCCTTGCTAGAACGCTTCTTAGACAAACATAATTTCACCTCGTGTCGCGTTTTCCAATTCCATACTCTGTCATCAGCCAATTTTCATACGCTTCCCCACAGCCAAATGGTTCAATGATCTCCAATGCCAATTAAAAATGAACATGTATTATAAAGGACTCAAAGTTTTTGATGCCATTGAATGACAAGGTCGCGAATCGCCTACGTGTAGGCCTGCCTTGTAGGCTGCGGTCGACTCATCAATAAAACATCTAAATATTCAAAACGTCCAAACTCCGTAGCAACCAGTTCACCAGACGTTTGCAAATCCCTAAGATAAAGAGAACACGCACGTAGAACGCCGTTTCTCGTTATGCAGTCTGAAAAGGAGCCATTGCTTGATGGTGATGCCACGGTGGTGAAGGCCTACCCTCGTCGATGGCTGGTCTTGAGTGTCTTTTCTCTGATTTTCGCCGTGAACAACGCGCAGTGGATCACGTTCGGCCCAGTGGCTGATGAGATCAAGTGCTACTACGGTACCACCGATTTCTGGATCAACTCACTCTCCATAGTGTATATGGCAGGCTATATTGTGTTGGTGGCATTTGCGGTGTGGGCCCTCGACCGGTTTGGATTGCGAGACGTGATGATCGGGAGTGTGATGGTCTTGGCCGTGGGGTCTTGGCTGCGAGTCATAGGATCAGGTTAGCCTCTTGCCACACTCACCACCAGCGTAAAATGGCTGTTTGAACCATTGTGTCAAGGCAATTAACACACACACACACACACACATACACACACACACACACACACACACACACACACACACACACACACACACACACACACATACACACACAAACACACACACACACACATACACAGCACCCTCTATGTTCTGGATTCTCCTAGTTGGTCAGTCCATCACTTCCATCCCCTGTACCATGTTGTGGAGTGCACCTTCAATGCTATCCAGCCTCTGGTTCCCTCCTTCACAGAGAGCCACCGCCACCACCATAGCAGGGGCCATGAGTGCTCAGGTGACCTGCCTGGCCATGTAGAGGCCTCTGCTGCTGGCAGCACACATATTCACTGTACTTCTCCCTCTGTGTGTGTCTGTGGTGTGGTGTGTGTGTGTGTGTGTGTGTATATGTGTGTGTGTGTGTGTGTGTGTGTGTGTGTGTGTGTGTGTGTGTGTGTGTGTGTGTTCAGATTGGCATTGTCATTAGCTTGGCGCTCAGTCCTGCCATTATCAATATTGCAACTCAGAAAGGAGGCGTGCCCACATGCAGTGGGCAAGGGATCATTCAGAACCGTCTCTTCTACTACCTTTCGGGGCAAGCCATATTCGCCACTGCGCTTATCCCTCTCACATTATGGGGTTGGTGTGGTCTAAATGGAGCTTGTCATTGTAATTGTGACATATTTATACTTGTTATTTAAGGAGTTCCTGAAGCTCCACCCCTTCCTCCCAGCAAGTCTCGACAGCAGCAGCAGCAGCAAAGTCCTCGTGTTGCTAGGAAACAGCTTATTGCCCATATTGTCGACATTCTTAAGAATAAAGCATTCGTAGTGTTCCTTATTGCCTCAAGTGAGCTGGCGTGTGTGTGTGTGTGCATGTGTGTGTGTGCATGTGTGTGTGTGTGCATGTGTGTGTGTGTGTATGTGCATGTGTGTGTGTATGTGCATGTGTGTGTGTGTGCATGTGTGTGTGTGTGTGCATGTGTGTGTGTGTGCATGGTGGGAAGGGATGAAGGGAAGGAGGGTCACACCCATATTACATTCCTGCCCCCCCCCCCCCCCCAAGGTGTGATGGTGGCTTCGACTGGCACTATTATAACCCTGTATGAACAAGTACTGGATCAGCACTTCTCTGTATGTTGGCTTGTGTGACACTCACCCATTCATTGGTCTATAATTAACCAGCCAACTAATCAGCAAATCCTCTATGTTGGAATCATCGTGCAGCTAAGTGGGATAGTTGCTATGTTTGTGGTTGGGAGATGGGTGGACTTTTCCAAGAGCTTCCAGTGAGTTGAGACAAACTGACTGACCCTGGTTCATTGACCATAACTTCTCTACCAACAGTGGTACGATTGTCTGTGTGTACCTTTTTACTACACTGTCAATGGCCGCCTTGACTGTTGTCATTGGATACCAAAAGAACTTCTTCTGGGTTTATGTGGCAATAGCATTGTCAGGGTAAGCAGCCATTGTCAGGGTAAGCAGCCATTGTCAGGGTAAGCAGCCATTGTCAGGGTAAGCAACCATTGTCAGGGTAAGCAACCATTGTCAGGGTAAGCAACCATTGTCAGGGTAAGCAGCCATTGTCAGGGTAAGCAGCCATTGTCAGGGTAAGCAGCCATTGTCAGGGTAAGCAGCCATTGTCAGGGTAAGCAGCCATTGTCAGGGTAAGCAGCCATTGTCAGGGTAAGCAGCCATTGTCAGGGTAAGCAGCCATTGTCAGGGTAAGCAGCCATTGTCAGGGTAAGCAGCCATTGTCAGGGTAAGCAGCCATTGTCAGGGTAAGCAACCATTGTCAGGATAAGCAGCCATTATCAGGGTAAGCAGCCATTGTCAGGGTAAGCAGCCATTGTCAGGATAAGCAGCCATTGTCAGGGTAAGCAGCCATTGTCAGGGTAAGCAACCATTGTCAGGGTAAGCAGCCATTGTCAGGGTAAGCAGCCATTGTCAGGGTAAGCAGCCATTGTCAGGATAAGCAGCCATTGTCAGGGTAAGCAACCATTTGCTTGGTGGCTGGAACTGGAAACACTTACTTGTGCTGTTATGCAATATTGTTCGACTTAATGTGGTGTATTAATGTGGTTTTTAAATACTAATTAGTTATTACTAGTAGTTAATACTAGTGGTTATTACTAGTGGTTTATTATCTCCCTGCAGTGCTGGCAGTAACAGCTTTCTGGGTCTCTGCTACGAATATGGTGTAGAGCTGACCTACCCTATACCTGAAGAGGTTTCGGCTGGACTTCTTAATGGAGTGTCACAGGTACTTGTGGTTCCGGAGTTAGGATCGTAATAAAAGCCTGTTGGTTGTGTGTGTTCAGTTGTGGAGGGGAGGGAAGGGACCAAGAGGAAGAGGAGAGGGACCAAGAGGAGGAGGGGAAGGACCATGAGGAAGGATGGAGAGGATGGGACCAAGAGGGGAGGGGAGGGACCAAGAGGAGGAGGGGAGGGACCATGAGGAAGGATGGAGAGGATGGGACCAAGAGGGGAGGGGAGGGACCAAGAGGAGGAGGGGAGGGACCATGAGGAAGGATGGAGAGGATGGAACCAACAAAGAATGATAGGCATATTTGATAAATGATCTCGTTATTCCTCCTCCCCCTTCCTCTCTCTTATCCTGTCCTAGGTTTTTGCAATTGTTCTAATAGAGGTTGTCAGTATGCTGAGCACCAAATACTCTCTGTCAGGTATGTGGCTGCTTACTGCACTAGGAGCCATGGGGGCAATATTAACAGGTATGTGGTATGTGTATATGTGTATGTGCATGTGTGTGGGTGCATATGTGTGGGTGCATATGTGTGGGTGCATGGATGTGTAATATAAATAATTTTATACTTAGCTGATTAGAAGGTGCCTAAAATGACATATTTAATCTTGATGACATAAGATTTATTGATTTCATACAATCATTCTGATCATACTAAATGAAATGATTTGAAAGCTCAGATCATGTCAAATTCGAAGCACAGCAAAGGTAGCAGAATGTGAGCTAGATTATGTGTGTCACCATTTGCACTGTGACCCTGGTGCATGTGTTGCTGTGTGTGTGTGTGTCGTGCGTGTGTGTTGTGTGTGTTGTGTGTGTGTGTGTGTGTGTGTGTTGTGTGTGTCGTGCGTGTGTGTTGTGTGTGTTGTGTGTGTTGTGTGTGTTGTGTGTGTTGTGTGATAGCAACTTCTCTTATCACAGTGTTTATTCGACCTAAGCTCAGGAGGGTGGAGCTTGAGAAAGCTCCGCCCCCCATCTCTCAAACACATCCCCATGACTATCAGTCTAGCATCCAGGCCTTGCTGTCATGATCTCCCTACCATCTGTGTCCATTGTATGTGAGTTTGTGTGGCGTTCATGGTCACCATCAAGATGCACACTTTTAGAGTTTCAGGTTACACCACATGGGGTGTCAGTGCACTGCACAGGGCATCAGAGTACACCACACTTGGTGTCAGAGTATGCTACATGTGGTGTCGGAGTACACCACACAGAGTGTCGGAGTACACACAATTAGGAACACAACACTGCACCATGTTGCGGTCACCATTTTGGGGACCATGTAGGGCATAGGCAAGGTCAGTAACACCATCTGGGTGATATGTGGTTAAGCTACTATTTCGAACTTTTGCATGTCAATTTTTAGTTTTGCATGCAGTACTACAGGAGGGGAGGAGAGGGGAAGAGGGGGAGAAAGTGTTGCTAAATGCATTGCGTTATGGCACTGTCCCAGCCCACTGTCCCAGCCCACTTGCTACCAAAAATGTTGGAAACGTCAGTCGGTTTACTAGTAATTCCATTACAAATGCAATTACACTTTTAGGTACGCAAATTTATGTGAACTGGAGTCAGTAACACACTGAGTTATAATTATAGCATGGGCCCCTTAAATACAATAAGATAAATGGTATAGTTCAAGACTCTTTAAAGCTATTTGATACATAGGTACAATGCGTAAGAAGCAATGTGTAGAGGACATTGCAGACTTCTAGAATATCAAAAATATGTTAGGTCCCTTTTTGCAGAAATGATCCCATGCCAAAGTAAATTTTACTTTGTTAGAGCAAACACACAACCATCCCTCCAGATAATCGCCTCTGACATTTAGAGTGTTATTTGTCTTTTAGATTAAATAGGATGTTCGTATATATATTTACTTGCATATCAATGACTATCATTATACTTGTATGGTTATTAGTAAGGGTAACCTCAATAACAACAGTGGGGCTTTAAGGCTATGACTAAAAGGCAATGATCTAGTTGATGAAACTTATGGGTTTTGGGCAATGAAGCATTCAATAAGGAGACTTGCCATAGAACGTCATACATAATCTCTGAAACACTTAATGACATCACATTACACTGAGCACTGTGCCCTCCTTGCACGTTGCTGGCAGTAACAATATTTGCATTTATTTGTTATACATTTTGTGTAATGTAGTAACCATTTGATGCAAAGCACGCAGTATGGTGCTGAAGGCGCCCTCGTTCATTAGCCGAAAGATTGAAGATTTTATCAGGTGCGAGACGGGTGTTTTTCAACAACGGAATCGGAATGTGGGTGAAAATTGCGCACCTTCAGTGTGTGCAGCCCCAAGCCCTAAACCCCAAGCCCTAAACCCCAAGCCCTAAACCCAAGTTTCTTCCTCAGACTGCTGTGTAGCTGTGTTTAGGTTGAGGTTCAGCCTGTGCAAGGACCACAGCCATAAAAGTGTGCAAGGAGGGTAGCTCTGGTTGCCATGCCTGCTGGTCATGTTTTGGTCAAACTTAGAGGTGATGTTACTGACAGGTCACAGACTACCGATAAACCAGTTGTTGCTTCCTGCCTCCACCTTCACATTCAGGTGGGCTCTGTGGTAGAGTGGTGTGGATGTCATCATGGGCCTAGGAGGGGTGGTGCCATGAACACGCAGCTTGCACAGAAGGCATGTGCATTACTTTATGATTCACTTGAGCTTTTGTACATCAAACGCACTGCCTCATATAAAATAATAAAAACACAATGAACAGCGGGGAACACTCAGAAAACACAGGAAGCAACTAACAGGACAAACGCGAGCTGCAGCGCGCTGTACGCGTTGATCCAGCTGTGAGAGTGAAATTTAACGTCTGCGCCTGTCCGTCAGTGACGGTCACGTCCCTAGTCACCGCGCCATATCCCGCAGCCGAAGCAGTGACACGGTACGTGCCCGGGACAAGGAGCCGCCAATAATCTCCGTCCTTTGCTGCTTGAACGCCATGGTTACGGTCGTTGACCTTGATTGTTGCGTACGGGACGGCCGTACCGTTGCTGTTGGTTACAAAACCTTTGACTCCTTTATGCACTTGAAACATGTAGGCAACGAGGGCGGGCCTATTGCTATCCCAAATGCTTTGAAGTTGGCTTGCGTAAGGGAACTTCTGACAGCCCTGTTCCACCGTAATCTCGAAACAATTGGAATTGAGGTAGTTATAATCTTGCATCCCTCCCCGCACCTCATACCAAGCCGCTCCGTTAGTAATGCCGTCCACAAAACCAGTGGTGTCGCCGGGACAGGGCTGTCCCAGGTGCATCGTGGGATGGTTGTATGAGTAGACGAGGGACAACACTCGGAAGATGTCGTCATCAGGAGACCGCGAATACACGGAATCGCCGGACCCGGTGCTGTCGTAAGGGTAATTGGCCACGAGAGCCCCGTTATGGAGGTTGGCCGAGAGCACAAAGGGGTACTGCTTGATCCACTGCATGACGGCCAAGGTCTCCGGCTCTCGCGATACATCGTTTCCATACTGGTCGGGAAAGTTCCTGTTTAGATTGACGTTGTGGGCATTGTTTCTCCCTATAAGTCCGTCCACGTCCCCTACCTGCGCACTCTCGTAGCCATCAGGGTTCATGGAGGGCATGATGTGGATGCGGGTGGAGTCCACTAGCTTCGTAATGGTAGCATTTGTGTTGTAGCCTTCGCAAAGGTAACCGATCAGGTAGAGAAGCGTTTCTCTTCCCGTTACTTCGTTCCCGTGCATATTGCCGATGTACTTTAACTCTGGCTCGCCAGGTTCGTGTGTGCCCGGACTGTCGGAAATCTCAAGTACCCACAGACCTCTCCCTTCGACCGACTGGCCAATGGAGTACAGTCGTGTGATATTCGGGTACGCCTGGGCGTAGTACTGCATCGCTCCGTACATTGCCGAGTAGTCGTGGTGCACGAACGAGATCCCTGTCTGACATTCGGCGTGCAGCCAAGTTAACGACAGTAGAAGCACCCATGTGATCATCATGGCTTAGCGTTCGCGTGGCCACGCCCTTCTAATCCCGTGTTGTTTAGCTACATGTAAACCATAAGCAATTAGACAGCATAAATTATTGTTCAGAGGAAAAACCGTTTTGCTCGTCAAATTCGCGGAGTTTTAACTTAACTACGCTCCATAGCAGAGGCAAAAGTTGCCGATAACCGAAATGGATTTTTACATAATGATCGTATACACCAGCAATGCACGATTATTTAAACCATAGATCATCATCTACAAGTGTCCCACAATCAAGGAAGTTTCCTTTTAAAAAATTATAATCCAGCTTTGCATTATGGAGATTATGAAATAACTAATATTTGGATCGTTTCAGCGTAAAGGGACCTAACGCATGTTTTTTGATATCCTAGAAGTCTGAAATGTCCTCTACACATTGCTTCTTGCGCACTAGAATCGGAGTATCTTTCATGGTTGTAAGGCTCTGAATTTTTCATTAGCCATGGATTTAAACGCAAGTGTTATCATCATCATCATAGACCTGGCACATTGTCGAGGCATGTAATTGTGGGGAGCTAGGGTGATGAAGGACGGCATCTTTTGAGTGAAGTGTGTTGTACGTTTAGTTGGTTAATAGTTATCTTGTGTGGTGTTTAAATTGCTGAATAATAATTAATTAATGAATAACAAAATTGGCAGCAGGTTCAGCTCAGTCGGTGGCTTTGGCTTGCGATCTCTTTCTCACTATTCAAGTGCAGCATATATTGCATCTGTGTGCTCCTCATTGGTTTGTTGACAGAGATAGCTTTGCTGACAACTGAAGAAGATACACAGAAGCACACACTACCTTAACTGGGGCACAGAAGCACACACTACCTTAACTGGGGCACAGAAGCACACACTACCTTAACTGGGGCACAGAAGCACACACTACCTTAACTGGGGCACAGAAGCACACACTACCTTAACTGGGGCACAGAAGCACACACTACCTTAACACCTACTGGCAACACTACTAACTTGTTTGGCCAAACGGCTTGCAATCTGTGCTTCTCTGCTGAAAAGTAGGGTCATTGCTGACCTTTATGGGAGACTTAGTCTGGTGCTGACCAGGTCCATAGCAAGAGCTATTTTGGCAAGAAGCCTGCCCCAACCTTTTGAATAGATAATGTTTTGGAACCTTAGTTAGGTTTAGGTACAGTGTGTTTCATAAGTAGTTATTATTTAGTGTGTTATTGTTCTATGCATTATTTATATTTACTGTATTATGTGTACTATTTACTGTATTATGTGTACTATTTACTGTATTGTGTGTACTATTTACTGTATTGTGTGTACTATTTACTGTATTATGTGTACTATTATTAAACAACACGACATAAAAATACAATAATAAGCCATATACACACAGAAAAAGAACAACAATATGACACAATTAAGAATGAAATAAAAGTGTTAATTAGATTTTGGTAATTCAGTCGGCAGCCCAGCACCCTCATCTATTCCAACTCCACTTCTTGCGAGAATCACACAAGCAAAGATTCGTTGCTCGAATGTTCATTTATTTATTAAAAAATAATATTTGAGCACAAGTAGTCAGATTACTTGCGTATTATGTGTATCCATGGCAACATAAATAATAGAGCTGGACCTTCATTGGTCATCAATGGTTGACAGCATTTTATTTCTTTTGTTTTTTCTTGTGTGTTAATGTATGTACCTTGTCATTAATATTTGCATAAATAAAACAATTAAAATAATACTCAGTTTGGCCCTTGTGAGAGCAAATTCCCTCAGTTTGGCCCTTGTGAGAGCAAATCCCCTCAGTTTGGCCCTTGTGAGAGCAAATCCCCTCAGTTTGGCCCTTGTGAGAGCAAATCCCCTCAGTTTGGCCCTTGTGAGAGCAAATTCCCTCAGTTTGGCCCTTGTGAGAGCAAATTCCCGAGCCATCCTATCCCGCTCTCTGTAAACTGTTAGTGTTAGGTAAAGTACTGGAGGTAGTAGCATATCAATAATAATCTCCATTCGTGTATTCTCTTGTGTATTGTGTTATTAGAGTGTGACAACAGGTGTAGCTGCACTGACCACTGAGCTGAGAAAGCACTCATCTAATGACACCAAATGCAAGGAACTGGACTGGGTCTGTGTACCATTAGTGGTGGAGTCGTATGGAGCCTGGGGAAAGGAGGCTTTGGAGTCTATCTCCCAGCTAGCTTCTCGACTAGCCACTTGCTCGTCCAAGGCAAAGTCAGTGGTTCTTACCGAACTCTACGGGCGACTGAACCTTCACCTGGTACGAGCTAATGCAATTGCCATCCTTGCCTGTAGCCTCGGTCAAAGTGATGTACGGTAGATATGGTTAGCATTTTGTGTACATTGTGTGTAGTCTAGTTGTACATGTTTATATATCAGTGTATTAGTAATGTGATCTCTATGTATTCATGTAAAAAAATGATAATAATATAGAAAAAAATATCATAATAAAATAATAATAAATAGGTAGATGGGCTCGCTTTTCAATCTTTACTGTCCTCCTCCTCCCAAGTTAATAAGGCACGTCTCCTTTCAGTTCAGCCCCCTTTGCAGGTTCTTGGATATCTACTATTCCCTCCCCAGGTTTGAACCTACATTTGGATTCAGCAGAGTGTCAGATGGCTCTCAGATGGTGGTTGGTCTGAACACAGCAGGAGGTTCCTGTTGCCCTTTTTGCCCGGACACGGTCCTTGACCCCCTAGGACATCATGCAGTTTCTTGTAGGCATGGAGGTTTCGTGGTCACTCGGCACAACCTCCTGCGTGACATCCTGGCAGGTTTCTGTCGCCGGGCTCACCTCTCTGTGAAGATAGAGGTCGGTTACGGCTTGAGCAGGGAGAACATCAACTCTCGCCCAGCAGACATCCTTGTTCAGAGTTGGGACAGAGGCCACCCGGCTGCTTTCGATGTCACCGTCACCTCACCCCTTACCCCTGCCATCCTAAACATATCTAGTATCTATGAGGGTGCAGCTGGTCGTGTTGCTGAAGCCAGGAAACACACAACCAATGATGCAAAGTGTCAGGATTTGGGGTGGTTGTGCATTCCTCTAGCAGTGGAGACGTATGGCAATTGGGGGAAGGAGGCACATGAAGTTTTTAATCGTCTCGCATCGCTACTTGCCTTTGGTCAGACCAGCCATAAGTCAGGCCTTCTGTTGGAGATATATAGCCATGTAAATATGTCTCTTGTCAGGTCTATTGCCAGGGCCATCTTGGGGCGAGCTCTAGTGTAGGTATAAAACATAGGATAGAACATTTTTAGTGATAATAATAATAATAATTCTGTATGAGCATTTATTCCATTGCAATAATAATAATACACAAAGGATACAAAATAAAGATACAAAATAAAAATTTAATTAAATATACAAGGCCAATTGAAAAATTGTTCAGTGGACCTTTGCCTCTGCACAGGCCAAAGCTATAGAATGGTGTTGTGAGTGGGAATGAAATGACCTGGTTCCTCGAAGGCACATGATTGCTGAGCGAAGTAAGGAAAAACTCAGTTTGCATCGCAACCAAAAAAGAGTGGTTCTTGTCTCTTGTCAGCAATTAATGATGCTATTCTCTTGTACACTGTGGTTGCTATGGGACCCATACCTCCAGCTGTAGAGAATACCAAGGGTGAAAAAGATCCATGCTCAATCTCTCTTACTCTTTCTTCATATTCCCTCTTATTCCATTCGTGTATTGTCTTTATTGTCTTTATATCAATAATAATAGCAACCCCCACCTCACTCATAAAGGATGCTCTTGCTGTCTTTGATGCAGGTGTCTGAAGGACGTTTTGTTTGTGCACAGGTGTGGATGCGTCCAATGACGCTTGGCAGCAGACACAATTGAGTTTGGGGAAAGGAGGTCTTGGTTTGCGATCTTTGTCTCTTCATTCACCAGCTGCTTTTATTGCTTCAGTCTGTTCAGCGGGTTATGGATCACATTCCACTTCACACTTGTCCCAGGCAATTGATATGTTCAACTGCTTGGTTGCCTCAAGTGATGTCATCAGTGTTGAAAATCTCCTTTCATCCTGTTCTGTCCATCAGAAGGCTCTTTCAGAGAAACTGGATGAACACCAATTCAACCTACTGCTAAATTGCTCATCAGTTGCAGATAGGGCTCGCCTACTTTCAGTTTCATCCCCCTTTGCTGCTTCTTGGCTTTCTGTCATTCCTTCTGAGGGTCTTGGGCTACACTTGACTGCTCCCATTTTCCAGGTTGCCTTAAAGTGGTGGCTTGGTTTAGATACCTCAGGGGGTTCCCAGTGTTCCTTGTGCCCAGGAAGTGTACTTGACCATCTCAGCCATCATGCAGTCACATGTAAACGTGGAGGAGATGTGGTCACCAGGCACAACAGACTTCGTGACTGCATTGTGGAAGTGTGTCGTCGTGCCCACATTGGAGTGCAGGTAGAGGTTGGCAACAACCTTACCCCCAGCCACAGCAAGACCCGCCCAGCTGATATACTTATTCCCAACTGGGTCATGGGCAGGACAGCAGCCTTGGATGTGTCTGTCACATCACCGCTTAATCCACAAACCTTATTGGAAGCGGGAGTGACAGCCACTGCTGCCGCACTCACCACTGAAGAACGAAAGCATGATGAAAACGACCCTAAGTGTTCTGAGCTGGGTTGGGTTTGCATCCCTGTAGTGGCAGAAAGCTATGGAGCATGGGGAAGAGAAGCTACACTGCTGTTTTCGACAATTGCCTCGAGAATTGCCACCCTGAGTAACAAACCTAAATCTGTAACCCTCATTGACATTTATGGCCGCCTTAACTTACAACTGGTTAGGGCAAATGCTACATCAATCCTAGCCAGGTTAATGCCACCATCTTACTGATTTGTTGTATGTCTGTGTGTAGATGTTATTGTTATGTCAATAATATAATAATAATAGTCTTTAGTAATAATATTTAATTAATAATAATAATAATACTAATAATAATACAAGAAAACACGAGCAAACACACATACACATGCATAACACAATTAAGATTAACAATCCTGAAGGGGTGTTTGGGCACACCTGAGTAGAATGGCTCTTGCATTCTGCCTCATCAGTGTGACGCCCAGCAGGCAGTACATTTGGCTTAGTGCCTCAGTTTCACAAACACCCACTTGCATGGCAAGCCTCTTACTTAATCTAGAGAAGCATCCTTGGGCTTCACATCCCCAACCACCATAAACTTCAACCACTAATGGAATGCATGATAATAATAATAATAATAATTCTTCAAAGTCCACAGCCACTGCAGCCCTATATGAAGGCTGAGTCTGACTCTTGTTAGGGCGAACGTCAGGGCAATTCTCTTGGATTTTAATTAATTAGTTAATTGTACATAAAACATTTAGATTATTAAACTGTGATTAGTACCATTTATTGCTATATGTGTATTTCTGTGTTTGTATATTTCAATTATTAAAATATAATACTCACATAAACAAACACACAAACGCACACAGACACACTAAACAACTACGTAAACAGTTCATTTTCTTGTTGGGGTGTTTGGGGATAGGAGCGGACCAGGATTGATCGAGCGTTAGCTCTAACCAATAACAAGCTGAGGCGGCCAAATAGCTCAGTTACTATCTTGGGCTTTAGGTATTACCACAAATGACTAACACGAGTAGCCACCTGTGAGAAGGCCCTCAATGCCTCTGGTCCCCAGGCCCATAGCTCTTCACTGCCAACAGTATGGTTTAATTAATAGTTAGAACAAATAGGCGATATGCAAACATCAGTGCGTGAGCAAAAAATAGGGCACTTGATTATAGCTGATTCATATAGATAATACAACTACTTGTGTTGTATTTTTAGCTTCTGTGGTACGCCTTAACCTGCGCATGCGCGTATTTTCGGAAAAGTATAAATCTAATTTGCTTGATCGTCATGAGGCTTCGGCTTGTTCTTCTGATTGCGGCCTGCTGTCTAAAAGCACTGTAGCTAGCGCTCCTACAGTGCAGACTGTATACGGAAAGGTGACCTTTGCTGCAGCGCGCGTCTGGTTTATAAGAGCTTTTGTCTTCTTAGGTGCAAGGGGAGTACACCGACACCGCTCAAGTACGTAAAGAAAACTGTTCCCTTTTTCTTTGCGCGCCCTTTGATAGCGCTGATTGCAGGTGTTCAGGTCAGTACCGTATGCTGAGCCTCCTATTGGCGCACTTCGGTGGGACGATCCAAGGTTAGTTTTGCCCCGCCTCCCAAACGTCAGTTAAAATTATCCTCGACGCTAACTCATGATAGACCCCCGACCCCTTGGCAAGATGTCAAGCTGACGACAGCCAATCCTCCGGGCTGTCCGCAGGTATGGTAGAAAACTCGTGCTGACTCAGTGGCCACACCCAGCTCGATTATAGGCTGGAAAGTATACTGGCGAAAGATTACATGCAAGATCACTAAGTACATTGCGCACGCGCACAATGGCTTACGTTACTATGTATCTCTAAACTTATTTCACTCGTATCCTTCCATCTCCTATAGAGTGTTCCATGTGGACTTCCTCTCTCTTCGTTCCTCTGTCCTCCTGTGATACAGGAGGACTGTCTCTACCTCAATGTGTTCACTCCTCTTGATGCCATGGTGAGCTCCGCATAACACACACTGCACACAGACACACTATGCACACAGACACCCACACACTATACATACACAGACACATGCACACACAGACACCTTCCTTTGCATACATACATGCCCCATGCTAACATCCAATGGTCTCTCTTCTCATTAAGCACTTATTTGAACCTCCAATTCTCCACCCCCGTTACCGCAACTTACCTCCATATATTTCTATTCATAGCCCGGCTCCAACTATCCTGTCATGTTTTTTATTCATGGAGGCAATTTTCTAAGAGTGAGACAATGTAACCATTCATGCTTTTTACTGTGCCCTAACTTTGGTGCTCTTCATTTAGGGATACTCAGGTGGTCAGTTGTATGATGGACAGTACATCGCCAACACAACAAGCACGGTTGTGGTCACTGCAAACTATAGGCTGGGGGCTATTGGGTACCTCGTCTATGGAGACAGCTTAAAGGGTAACTATGGACTAAAGGTGGGTGTGGCTAGGTATCTAATAGAGCCCTCGTCAAGTACTGTGTGGGCATTACATCATCAGGATCAGAGGTTGGCTCTGGAATGGGTAAGAGACAACATTGCCAATTTTGGAGGAAATCCGTATTTGGTGACATATTGGGGTCAAAGTGCAGGAGCCATATCAGGTGCTGTTCACATGACCAGCATCAAAAGCGCAGGCCTGTTTCATCGTGTGAGTTATTTCAGAACAACAATTAATTTTGTACTCATCTTGGATACAACTGTTAGCCACTAATTGCTCCTTGGATTGCAGGCCATACTGGAGAGTGAGCCATTTGGAATCACACTGAAGAACATCCCAGATGCCCAGAAGCTAGGCAATGACTTCGCCATGGCACTAGGTTTGTTTAGTATGCACCCCTCAGGTTCCTGCTGCAAACATGTTCCCTCCTTTTGCCAGGGTGCAATGACATCACTTGTTTATACTCAAAGGTTTGCAAGACTATCACTGACCAATAAGATTTTGCTGTCATAATGAATCCCTCAGAACATCACAGAAATAGCTGCTGCTGAAGATGCTGTGCTGAGCAAGATTGTCGACCTGTTTCAGTGTGTACAGTCCCCTCTCCCACACTCTCCCACCAACCTCACCTCTCCCCACCCGACCCCTTTCACCCTCTCCACACTCCTCCCACCAACCTTCACCTCTCCTCCCCACCCAACCCTTTCACCCTCTCACCTCCCCACCCAACCCCTTTCACCCTCTCCCACACTCCTCCCCACCCAACCCCTTTCCCCCTCTTCCCTACTGTTTTCCACTCCCCCTCACCCCTCCCACCCCAACCCCTTTAACCTCCTCCCTCTCCCTCTATCATCCTCCATACCCCCTTTTCACATGTGTTGTGACGGAACATCCCTTCCCTCCACTAAGCCACACCTCCTCCCCCTAGTGCTTTGGAGATCTTTCTCCAGTGGACTCCAGTTGTCGATGGTGTGGAGGTCAGCTCTGTGCAACCATGGAGTACTTTATCTTAATTCTCTGTGCCTCCCTTATGTCTCCCTTATGCCTCCCTATGCCTCCCTTATGTCTCACTTATGTCCCTTATGCCTCCCTTATGTCTCCCTTATGCCTCCCTTATGCCTCCCTATGTCTCCCTTATGTCTCCCTTATGTCTGCCCTTATGCCTCCCCTATGTCTCCCTTATGCCTCCCTTATGCCTCCCTTATGTCTCCCTTATGTCTCCCTTATGTCTCCCTTATGTCGCCCTTATTGTCTCACTTATGTCTCCCTTATGTCTCCCTTATGTCTCCCTTATGTCTCCCTTATGTCTCACTTATGTCTCCCTTATGCCTCCCTTATGTCTCCCCTTATGCCTCCCTTATGCCTCCCTTATGTCTCCCTTATGTCTCCCTTATGTCTCCCTTATGCCTCCCTTATGTCTCCCCTATGTCTCCCTTATGCCTCCCTTATGCCTCCCTTATGTCTCCTATGTCTCCCTTATGCCTCCCTTATGCCTCCCTTATGCCTCCCTTATGTCTCCCTTATGTCTCCCTTATGTCTCCCTTAGGTCTCCCCTTATGCCTCCCTTATGCCCTCCCTTATGCCTCCCTTATGCCTCCCTTATGCCTCCCCTTAGGTCTCCCTTATGCCTCCCTTATGCCTCACTTATGCCTCCCTTATGTCTCCCTTATGTCTCCCTTATGCCTCCCTTATGCCTCCCTTATGCCTCCCTTATGCCTCCCTTATGCCTCCCTTATGTCTCCCTTATGTCTCCCTTATGTCTCCCTTATGTCTCCCTTATGCCTCCCTTATGCCTCCCTTATGTCTCCCTTATGCCTCCCTTATGTCTCCCTTATGTCTCCCTTATGCCCCCTTATGCCTCCCTTATGTCTCCCTTATGCCTCCCTTATGCCTCCCTTATGTCTCCCTTATGTCTCCCTTATGCCTCCCTTATGCCTCCCTTATGCCTCCCTTATGCCTCCCTTATGTCTCCCTTATGTCTCCCTTATGCCTCCCTTATGCCTCCCTTATGCCTCCCTTATGTCTCCCTTATGCCTCCCTTATGCCTCCCTTATGTCTCCCTTATGCCTCCCTTATGCCTCCCTTATGCCTCCCTTTGCCTCCTTATGTCTCCCTTATGTCCCTCCCTTATGGCTCCCTTATGTCTCCCTTATGCCTCCCTTATGCCTCCCCTTATGCCTCCCTTATGCCTCCCTTATGCTCCCTTATGCTCCCTTATGTCTCCCTTATGTCTCCCTTATGTCTCCCTTATGCCTCCCTTATGTCTCCCTTATGGCCTCCCTTATGTCTCCCCTATGCCTCCCTTATGTCTCCCTTATGCCTCCCTTATGCCTCCCTTATGCCTCCCCTTATGTCTCCCCTTATGCTCTCCCTTATGTCTCCCTTATGCCTCCCTTATGCCCTCCCTTATGCCTCCCTTATGTCTCCCCTTATGCCTCCCTTTGCCTCCTTATGTCTCCCCTTATTCTCCCTTTATGCCTCCCTTATGTCTCCCTTATGTCCTCCCTTATGTCTCCCTTATGCCCCCTACTCCCTCCTATGCCTCCCTTATGCCTCCCTTATGTCTAGGTGTTAGGACAACCGTTTGAACTGTTCTCTGCTGGAGAAGCTGCCCATTGCCTGTGATAATTGTGAGTGAAAGCATTCCTTCTAAATGACCCTAGGGGAACAGTTTAGGGAAACTTTAGTTTACCAGTCCCCTCCTATAAGGTACCACTCCCTTCCTCCCCACCATCTCCCTTCCTCCCCATCATCTCCCTTCCTCCCCACCATCTCCCTTCCTCCCCATCATCTCTCCTCCTCCCCATCACCCTCCTCCCCCCCTCCCCATCACCTCCCCTCCTCCCCATCACCTCCCCTCCTTCCATCACCTCCCCTCCTCCCCATCACCTCCCCTCCCCATCATCCTCCCCTCCTCCCCATCACCTCCCCTCCTCCCATCACCTCCCCTCCTCCCATCACCTCCCCTCCTCCCCATCTCCCCTCCTCCTCCCATCACCTCCCCTCCTCCCCATCACCTCCTATATAGGCAACTATCTCCCTCTCTCTTCTCTTCCACTCATGGGTACCACATCCCAGGAATCTACTTTTTCATATGAGGCCTTCCCCAAGTCACTATCAGTGAGTCTACTTCATCCTGTGTACTGTGTAGCCAGCCAACCTGTCCCACACAGGACCTGACATACCACTTGTCCCACACAGGACCTGACATACCACTTGTCCCACACAGGACCTGACATACCACTTGTCCCACACAGGACCTGACATACCACTTGTCCCACACAGGACCTGACATACCACCTGTCTCACACAGGACCTGACATACCACTTGTCCCACACAGGACCTGACATACCACTTGTCCCACACAGGACCTGACATACCACTTGTCCCACGCAGGACCTGACATACCACCCTGTCCCACACAGGACCTGACATACCACTTGTCCCACACAGGACCTGACATACCACTTGTCCCACGCAGGACCTGACATACCACTTGTCCCACACAGGACCTGACATACCACCCTGTCCCACGCAGGACCTGACATACCACTTGTCCCACACAGGACCTGACATACCACTTGTCCCACGCCAGGACCTGACATACCACTTGTCCCACACAGGACCTGACATACCACCTGTCCCACGCAGGACCTGACATACCACTTGTCCCACACAGGACCTGACATACCACACAGGACCTGACATACCACTTGTCCCACACAGGACCTGACATACCACTTGTCCCACACAGGACCTGACATACCACTTGCTGATAGCCGGGGTGTATGGTGGGTCACTATGATGCCGTCCTCTCTCGGTATCCCTCCAACGATGAAGATGATAGACCAATAGCATCTGTAGGTCACACGCATACAGACGCATGCACACGGACACTCATGAACACACCCCACCCATACACCCATACACACCCAACCACACACACACCCACACACACACGCACACACACACTCACACACACACGCACACCCACACACATACACACATACATGCACACACACACACATGCACACACACATACATCACACACACACATGCACACACACACATGCACACATGCACACACATGCACACACACCCATGCACACACACACACACATACCACACACATACA
>JABACO010000021.1:7313413-7330939 GCA_013339895.1 Ephydatia muelleri
TCACCTTCCTCGCCTCCTCTCCTCCCCCTCCTCTTCCCCTCCCCCCTCTTCCTCCTCTTCCTGCTGCTTCCCCTCATTTTGTACCTCAGATTGCGGGTGTTAGCACAAACATCAACTTTCTGGAAAGGTTGGCTTCTCATGAGAGCTTCAGGTCTGCAGATGTGCATACAGGCTTCATACCAGTATGTTCAGGCCATGTGTGTAGGTCATGTAGGCCATATGTGTAGGGGAGGCTGTAGGGCAGTGGCAGTGTGGCCGGGTGGGGGGGGGGGGGGGCAATTACCCCTCCCCAGCGGCCCTAAAAACAGGGGCACCAAAATACAGAGAGGGGCTAAACTGACAGCTGAAGTATGTATGATGTCTTATAGTAAAGTTAGCGTGGAATGCACTGCATAAATGAACCTACAGAGCAATTAATGTGATCAAAGCAGCGATTGTTACTATATCAAATTATCCATTAATTTGAAGAAATTAAGTGAGGTTATTCATTAATTTGAGTTGACAATTGTTTACAGTTCAGTGTCAATTACACTTTGCAGTGTACTGAACATCTATTCAAGTGCCATGTCTCTGCAGGCAAGTGCCGTGTCTCTGCAGGCAAGTGCCGTGTCTCTGCAGGCAAGTGCCGTGTCTCTGCAGGCAAGTGCCGTGTCTCTGCAGGCAAGTGCCGTGTCTCTGCAGGCAAGTGCCGTGTCTCTGCAGGCAAGTGCCGTGTCTCTGCAGGCAAGTGCCGTGTCTCTGCAGGCAAGTGCCGTGTCTCTGCAGGCAAGTGCCGTGTCTCTGCAGGCAAGTGCCGTGTCTCTGCAGGCAAGTGCCGTGTCTCTGCAGGCAAGTGCCGTGTCTCTGCAGGCATGTCTCTGCAGGCAAGACGTAAGCGCAAAAAGTCTGGGGCAAAATATCGCAGAAAAAAGTTGATGAGCAATTAAAGCTTAGCTCGTTCATGGTATATTTTCAGTCCGGGCTCCGCATGATGATGTAGCTGCTATAGGTGAACCGGTCGCTTCATACTCATTTGTAGCTCCAGTAAATGTTACAGATCTCGATAGTCCAACCAGTGATTCAGACAGAAGCAGGCTCATCAGTGTTAATTTTGACTCCGAACGTTGATGTAGAGAAAGCGACTGAAGTAGAGATGCCTGCTGCTATTGGGGACATAGAGAATGATGAATTTTGCGGTTGTACACTTCAATCCTGCATGAATGGTCTAACGGCACGCCTACACAAGATGGAAACACGAAACACTTTATGTTGTGCTAGATTCTGTCTTAAGCTCCATGAGGAGCGGGTTCAAGAAGAACAGGTCACTGTATGAAATGCTGTCTGTATTTTCACCTAACTGTTTTCCATGTCTCAGCGAAACGTACAACACTGCCTATGACTTAACACGTATTGTGATTAGCTTTTGGGAAAAATACAACCTTGGTTCCAAGAGATGTGCAGAACAAATGTTCTGTTTGACAGTAAATTTCATAGCTCAGAATTGGCATGCACAAAAACTGACGATCACAATCGGATGCAGACAATATAGAACAAGATCACGATGAAAAGGATGCGTATGATGAGTTAAGTGATGGTTTGAAGGAGCAGCATGATGGACATTTAGCAACTAAGACGAACGACATTCATGGATCATCTTTTACTGGCTTTGCATATTCTATGCAATGAAGTATATATCATCTTAAAAGATGCGTTTCCGGAGTTGTGTACAGTGTATGGCATTATTTCTGCCATACGGATCAGGTCCTGTACTGCCATAAGGATAAGGTCCTGTACTGCCGTACGGATCAGGTCCTGTACTGCCATACGGATCAGGTCCTGTACTGTGGAGCACAGCTTTTCTGCACTAAAGCGTGTGAAAACACAATTGAGGTCTACAATGGTGCAGGAGAGGCTGGAAGGACTATTGCTCTTGTCAGTAGAACGCAACACACTTCTAACACTGACCAATAATCGATTCGTTTGCACGTTCATCCTCTCACTCCCAAGTGCGTTACTGATTAATTGTAGTTCAGTCCATTGTATGTATATCAGTATATGTATATACGTTGGACAGGGGCACTTAACACGCACGCACACTTGCACGTGAAAATTACAATTTGGCGGTACATCATATACTTCATGATGAACATGGTTTGCCACGGAGGACCTGTACATACGTGTATGCATATATTTATTGATGCAAGGGGTTGGGGGAGGGGGGGGAGGGGCAGCGTTTATATACTTCTGACCGGGTATGCCACAACACCAGCCATGTGTGTAGTAAGGTCATGTGTGTAGAGAAGGCCATGTGTGTATTGATGTATCAATGTATATATGTGTGCCATGTGTAGATGTGTTCATGTTTCCATGTGTTCGTGCGGTCATGTGCCTATGCATCGTCATGGTGATCAACAAGTTGAAATGATAACCCAATATTCAAATTATATTGACTATTGGGCACATGGTTACATATGTTACCATGTTCTGCCCCTCCCACCTCAGCAACACTACAAAGAGCTGTTCCCCCTACCAGAGCCACTTACTTCATTCCAGAAAATGCAGGCCACATTGGCCTTGCTGACTCTGGAGGCTTGGCAACCTTGTGGCTCACAGAACAGCGTCAATGGTGTGTGTGTGTGTGTGTGTGTGTGTGTGTGTGTGTGTGTGTGTGTGTGTGTGTGTGTGTGTGTTGTGTGTGTGTGTGTGCATGTGTGTGTGCATGTGTGTGCGTGCGTGCGTGCGTGCGTGCGTGCGTGCGTGCGTGCGTGCGTGCGTGCGTACATGTGCGTGTATGTGTGTATATCCTAAACAGGTTATCACTGGGTCTTCCCTTCTCATACCTTCCCATCCACAGACCCCTTCTCTCCCTATGGCAGCAGTGATGGCACAAGGATCAATGGTGTTCACACAAGGGCAGTCAAGCTGTTGGCTGACAGCAAGAGTACGTTTATCCCCATGAAACCATCCTCTCCCTTTCCTTTCCTGGGCTAGGGGAGTAGGTGTGGCCTCCCCTATATTATTAAATGTTCTTATGATAGGTTTTGGAGTGATGGTGAGCTATAAGGGAGACCACAGCTACACTTTAACTGCTGAACATTCTAAGGTATGTTTGTATTTGCAAATCCTGGTGGATGTATTGTGCTTTTGAGTCGTGTCAACATCCCCTTCTCCTCACCTCTCTCCTTCCCTCTCTTCCCCTCTTTCCCCTCTCCTCCCATCTCTGCCCCTCCTCCCTTCTCCTCCCCTCTCCTCCTCCTTTCCTGTTCCCTCCTCTCCCGTTCTTTTGTCCTCCATTTTCTCCCTCTTCTCCCCTTCCTCTCTCTCTCCTCCCCTTCCCATGGCTCCCTCACCTGCTCCTTCAGGAAGAAGTTGCTGCTTGGGGAAAACTAGCTTCAGAAAATGGACGCCTTCATTTACGAGGCTTTGTTGGGAATCAGAATGTGTCAGCTAGTGTTGTTCTTCTAGATAATGCCCTCCACTTGTTCACAGTAGTATGTTTCTGTGTTGCTGTTGATTCATTCCTCCCTCACTCTTCCTCTCATCCTTCCCTCTCTCCCTTCCCTCCTTAAATCCTCCCCTATCTCTTTTCACTTGTCCACTTCTCCTCTTATCACATCTCACCACACCCCTCACCTTATCACATCTCCTCCACACCCTCACCCTATCACATCTCACCACACCCTCACCTTATCACATCTCACCACCCTCACCTTATCACATCTCACCACACCCTCACCTTATCACATCTCACCACACCCCTCACCTTCACATCTCACCACACCCTCACCTATCACATCTCACCACACACCCCCACCTTATCACATCTCACCACACCCCCCCCTCACCTTATCACCTCTCACCACACCCTCACCTTATCACATCTCACACACCCTCACCTCACGCGCCCACACCCCACCTATCACATCCACCACACCCCTCACCTTATCACATCTCACCACACCCTCACCTTATCAGCTCACACACCCTCCATCACACACCACACCCTCACCTTATCACATCTCACCACACCCTCACCTTATCACATCTCACCACACCCTCACCTTATCACATCTCACCACCCTACCCACATCCACACACCCATACACACCTCAACCACACACCCTCACTTATCACATCTCACCACACACCTCACCTTATCACATCTCACCACACCCTCACTTATCACACCCACCCACACACACCCTCACCTATCACATCTCACCACACCCCTCACCTTATCACATCTCACCACACCCTCACCTTATCACATCTCACCACACCCTCCCACCACACCCTTCCGGCCTCTCCCGCACAGCCTCACCAGGATGGAGAGTACAGAGTGGAGGTGGCCGAGACCAATATGTAACATTGTCGATGGCAACAAAAATGTGGGAGGGGCCAGGTCACCTGCTTATACCACTACTGTGAACAAGGTAACACTACATACATGTATATTCCAGGTGTCACTATTGAATGCAAAGCTTTTACTCCCAATTAAAAATTATTAAACTCTTTCGCGGGCGTAGCCAATTGGACGCTTCAGTTCAATCAACTTTTTGCATGACATTGTCTTGTTTAACTAACTCACTTCTAGGTAGGATAATTTGATGTTGAAATATTATCTCTGATGTTAACCCTTTTCAAACTACAGCTGATTGAACGTGAGCATTTTGGCGCAATGCTTATGTCAACAAGGGAAACCATCAATTACTGTAATTATTATAATGGCTTCAAGTGGCCTCCGTAACCTGGCAACAGTGTTGCCATAGCAAGGCATGCTAATGCTGCAGTCATCAGAGGGTGTGCAACAAATGGAAAAGTGGGTTGGGTTTTGATATGGTACTCCTCTGACCTCATTCATGGAGTGGTATGGTCTATATGGTCTATATGGTCTATAGGTCTATATGGTCTATATGGGATCGTTTCTGCGAAAAGGGACCTAACGCATGTTTTTAAATTCTTTGATATTCCTGAATTCTGAAATGTCCTCTACACATTGCTTCTTATGCACTGAGAATCGGAGTATCTGTCATGGAGTTGTAAGGCTCTGAATTTTTAATTAGCCATACATTTCAACGCAAGCGTTACACTTCTATTGCACATACTGAAAATTTTATAATCACTTAATGGGTCCCTTTTCGCAGAAAACAATCCCATTTATTTTATATGTGTTGCATTAATTAAATCTATCCATTTTATTATGCATGTATGTATGTATGTATGTAGAGGTCACATACTCTGCACTCACCCACATGAGCTGTCTAGACTTGGATTGAATACTGCATGGCTTGTATATAAGCTGTGTGTGTCTTGTGATGGATTGAGAAGTTACCTACATTTATTAAACTCAAACCAAAAAATGAAACCATAACTCACCATTGGATAGGTTAATTAACGCTTTAACTTAACTTATGTAAAGTAACACAACTAATGCTTATTAAAATTAGTTATAGCTATTGGATTATGATTAGTACTTAACTAATTTGTCTATACAAACATTTATGTGATTATCAGCTAGCTAGCGTAGCTGTTCATCCTCATTTGCAAGCACACTGTATGTGCTACATTTTGTACTACCTGTAAGACCTGTATCCTGTGCCATCATGTACCTGTGCCAACAGTGTACCCTGTGCCATCATTCCCTGTGCCCATGTCCCGTGCCATCAGTGTACCCTGTGCCAATCAGTGACTGTGCATCCATCAGTGTACCCTGTGCCATCAGCCTGTACCTGTGCATCAGTGCCACCATCGTGTACCCTGTGCCATCAGTGTACCTTGTGCCATCAGTGTACTTGTGCATCATGTACCTGTGCCTCAGTGACCCTGTCCATCAGTGTACCTGTGTACCATCAGTTACCTTGGCCATCATGTCCCTGTGCCATCAGTGTACCCTGTGCCATCAGTGTACCTGTGCCATCAGTGTACCTGTGCCATCAGTGTACCTGTGCCATCAGTGTACCCTGTGCCATCAGTGTACCTGTGCCATCAGTGTACCTGTGCCATCAGTGTACCTGTGCCATCAGTGTACCTGTGCCATCAGTGTACCCTGTGCCATCAGTGTACCCTGTGCCATCAGTGTACCTTGTGCCATCAGTGTACCCTGTGCCATCAGTGTACCTGTGCCATCAGTGTACCTTGTGCCATCAGTGTACCCTGTGCCACAGTGTACCGTGCCACAGTGTACCTGTGCCATCAGTGTACCCTGTGCCATCAGTGTACCTTGCCATCAGTGTACCCTGTGCCATCAGTGTACCCTGTGCCATCAGTGTACCCTGTGCCATCAGTGTACCCTGTGCCATCAGTGTACCCGTACCATCAGTGTACCTGTGCCATCAGTGTACCTGTGCCATCAGTGTACCTTGTGCCATCAGTGTACCTTGTGCCATCAGTGTACCCTGTGCCATCAGTGTACCCTGTGCCATCAGTGTACCTGTGCCATCAGTGTACCCTGTGCCATCAGTGTACCCTGTGCCATCAGTGTACCCTGTGCCATCAGTGTACCTTGTGCCATCAGTGTACCTTGCCATCAGTGTACCCTGTGCCATCAGTGTACCCTGTGCCATCAGTGTACCCTGTGCCATCAGTGTACCCTGTGCCATCAGTGTACCCTTGTGCCATCAGTGTACCCTGTGCCATCAGTGTACCTTGTGCCATCAGTGTACCCTGTGCCATCAGTGTACCCTGTGCCATCAGTGTACCTTGTGCCATCAGTGACCTTGTGCCATCAGTGTACCCTGTGCCATCAGTGTACCCTGTGCCATCAGTGTACCCTGTGCCATCAGTGTACCCTGTGCCATCAGTGTACCTTGTGCCATCAGTGTACCTTGTGCCATCAGTGTACCCTGTGCCATCAGTGTACCCTGTGCCATCAGTGTACCTTGTGCACATCAGTGTACCCTGTGCCATCAGTGTACCCTGTGCCATCAGTGTACCTTGTGCCATCAGTGTACCCTGTGCCATCAGTTTGTACCTTGTGCCATCAGTGTACCCTGGCCATCAGGTTACCCTGTATGCCATCAGTGTACCTTGTGCCATCAGTGTACCCTGTGCCATCAGTGTACCCTGTACCATCAGTGTACCCTTGTGCCATCAGTGTACCCTGTGCCATCAGTGTACCTGTACCATCAGTGTACCCTTGTGCCATCAGTGTACCTGTGCCATCAGTGTACCCTGTGCCATCAGTTGTACCCCTGTGCCATCAGTGTACCCTGTGCCATCAGTGTACCCTGTGCCATCAGTGTACCCTTGTGCCATCAGTGTACCTTGTGCCAATCAGTGTACCCCTGTGCCATCAGTGTACCCTGTGCCATCAGTGTACCCTGTGCCATCAGTGTTACCTGTGCCATCAGTGTACCCTGTGCCATCAGTGTACCCTTGTGCCATCAGTGTACCCTGTGCCATCAGTGTACCTTGTGCCATCAGTTTACCCTGTGCCATCAGTGTACCTTGTACCATCAGTGTACCTTGTGCCATCAGTGTACCCTGTGCCATCAGTGTACCCTGTGCCATCAGTGTACCTTGTGCCATCAGTGTACCCTGTGCCATCAGTGTACCTTGTGCCATCAGTGTACCCTGTGCACTCCCCATTATGTCCTTTCCATCTGTACATATGGCAAGTGGTATCAGTGTTGCCACATGCATACCACAGGTACTGGTCAAGAAGGGTGACTTGGTTCGCAAAGGAGCTGTCCTGATTGCTGTGGAAGGAATGAAGATGGAGGTATGTTCTAACTTGCATGTGTGAATGCATTGGCTATTATGTATATTTGCACCCCATACACCGTAACACATACACACACACACACACCACTAACACATACACACACACACACACCACTAACACATACACACACCACTAACACATACACACACACACACCACTAACACATACACACACCATTAACACATACACACATCGTAACACATACACACACACACCACTAACACATACACACACCATTAACACATACACACATCGTAACACATACACACACACACCATTAACACATACACATATACACACAACACAGACAAGTATCCATGCGAGCAAGGATTGCAAGGTCAAAGAAGTGTTCTTCAAAGTCAAGGACACAGTTCCACCAAATACGAAACTGATAGAATTCGAGGAATAACAGTTTGTATTGAATCTGAGCTATGAGAGACGTGTACATATATGCAGTGTTTATATTTGCTCAAGTCAATGGGTGATGTGTACATGTGTGTGTACATGTGTGTAGTACATGTGTGTATGTACATGTGTGTGTGTACATGTATGTGTGTACATGTGTGTGTACATGTGTGTGTGTACATGTATGTGTGTACATGTGTGTGTACATGTGTGTGTGTACATGTGTGTGTACATGTATTTATACAAGTGTGTGTGTGTGCAAAAATTTAAACTATCCAGTTGGATGGTTCATCCCTATCGAGGCACACACCTTTAAGATGCACCAGTACACACACACACACACACACACACACACACACACACACACACACACACACAATCTCCAACTTGCGGTCCTTACTAAGGGCGCTAATGATAGCACACTTCTCAGTATTTTCATGAAGAAATATTAAGAGAAATTCATTTTGTTGATAGTGTACCTACACCACTTCTTTTATTAGAATGTAAAATCGTATTTAAACAAGTTATGTTAATTTGAATAATATGCATGTGGGATGAGTTGTGCATGAATTTCATGTACCTTACATATTGACAAAATTATGAATGACAAAGTGTTATAATTTTTTGTTTTCTGAAAGCTGGATGATTGAGCCTTAGTTGTTGCGAATCAGACATCATAACATCCATATCAAAGTTATGAAACATGAAATTGTTGGTCCATCCAGTAAACATGATCAAGATGATTATCTTGTGACCAAGTCTACTTTTTATCATTGATGATTCTGCTCATTTCATTATGCTTACAGCCCTTATTAAGGACATTTGGGATTAAACATTAAGAGGTAGCAGTAGTGGCGGCACATACATCTTAAAATACACCATATTTGCGTGCACACATGCACATAACCTTTTTAACTCATTCGCGGGCAACAGCGCCGCAGCTGCTATAATACCACTTTTTTTTATCTTAATTACCATTAACGCTTATTTGCTTTTCAAATTCCCCGAAGCTGTTTACAAAGAACGTTTCCCCAAAACACTTATTCCCCACAATTACCGCATTATATACCAACACTCGACACTGAAAAATTATGTTCTTCATGATCACGGCTTCAGTTACCAGAAGCCGTGATCGTGAGGATGGTGACTTCAAAAACGTTTATGGTAAAATAAAAAGGTATTGGTGAAATTTAAAAAAAGTGGCATTATAGCAGCTGCGGCGCAATATTGCGTTGTTGCTCGCGAAAGAGTTAAGAGGTACCAGTGTTGGCGCACACATGCACACACACACACATACACCTTTAAGAGGAGGGCGCATACAAAAATGCACCACACACTGTGCGCAAGAGTTGTCTCACTTCACCTGGCCAGATCATCAAGCATTAAAATTATGCTCTTCCAACAATAAGACTCTTTCCTTGCCATAAATGTAAATTGCTAAATATGATTCTTGGGGTCATAAAAGGAGCTATATTCCCTCCAGTCATATTCGTGCGTGCATTAAAATACATCACGTCTTTTCTATATTTACAGTGCCCGACCGTTTATACGGAAAAGTATCAGCTCGATTATACGGAAAATAAAGCATATTCATTGGGAGTTAGGCAAACTGTCCCCTTAGGTCCGTGTATATTTCGGCCATTTCAATTATTTGTTTTTCTATTCAAGAATAATAAAATTATGACCGCAAATTAGGTTCGATTCAATATTCCACTTGTTAAAATTCGCTGCACAATAGCCATTATTTCATTCTGCCGTAAAAACGAATTAACCAAATAACCATCAATTTTGTAGTCGACTCGTTTTCCAAAAATTGAATATTCAAAAATGAAAAATGGTTTGGAATCGGAACTCGTGCGCGGAACGGGGGGTCGTTCCTGGAATGCGACGTGAGTCCAGGCCCGAAACAACGGGAGGCGTGTCCCAGTACAGTTTCTAGCGCTTCCGACGAACGAATGCCTCAGCGGAGCAGTACAGCAGTACGTATGTATGAAAACTGTACGCTCAGCTCGGATCCTTACACTGAAATGTGGACGTGTGTGTGTGTGTGTGTGTGTGTGTGTGTGTGTGTGTGTGTGTGTGTGTGTGTGTGTGTGTGTGTGTGTGTGTGTGTGTGTGTGTGTGTGTGTGTGTGTGTGTGAGAGTGAGTGTGTATGTGTGTGTGTGTGTGTGTGTGTGTGTGTGTGTGCGTGCTATGAGTGCGCGTTCGTGTGATCGGTGCTACGGAAGCAGGGGTGATGGATAGTATGGAGGGTGTGTGTGATTATGGTAAAAATACGAATGTGGGTATGTTGTGTGTGTGTGCATGATACCAGGAGTATAATTGCCCCTCCCCTACCCCACCTCCTTGGTAAAACTGATTCCCTGCTGGGCACTATAGCCATTTTTGTTCTCCAACATATAAGACTGCTCCGAACAGTGGCAAATATAGAATATTATATCATGTTAGGACCAAGGGGTCTGGTTTGGACTACTCACTGAGCTAGGGGACGCTTTGCTTTTTTTACCATAAGAGATTTAATGATTCAGTTTTGCATCATTGACACCATTATATTAATTAAATCAGGCAAAACCCTGCCTTTGATTATGGTATTGTCCCCCACTTGATATGCCTGTCCCCCCACTGGCCATATCATGACTGTTCTAATTGGTAAGAAAAATAATGAATTTTATCCTATATATACATGCAAGTACAATTGTGTCTCTGTTATATTTCTGTGTGATTGTGTGTTTGTGTGTGTGCATGTGTGTGTGTGTTTGTGCATGTGTATGGGGTGAGTGTGTGGTTTGTAGCAGTATAGTGCTTGTATGGGAACGTGGTTAGTGGATTTAAATTATTGACTGATCTGTTCACTTGTCAGGCATATGTTCAAAAAGGTGAGAATGACATCTGTGACGATGGCAAGGAGATTGCAGAGGCAGAGGACTGGGAATCAACTGTGAAAGAAAATAGAGTAAGGACTTGAGGTAATGATTCACGTATCATCTGTCCCATGTCCCTTTACTTTCCATCACCTCTTCTCCAGAGCTCTCTCCATCCATGTCTCATTCACCCTATTTCTCTCCCCAACTTTTCCACAGTAATCAGCTCTCCATCTGTCAATAGCACCCTGGACTGCTACCAAAGGGTATGAGGTCCATTGGCGCGATCCTTTTAAGGTACCGGCTCCAGGAGCAGGGAGAGCCATCACTGCCAGTCTTCATAAGGCAAAGGTAAACCTTGCAAGGATCCAGCTGTATGCAATGTGTTGTTTGATTGTGTGTGTGTGTGTATGTGTGTGTGTGTGTGTGTGTGTGTGTGTGTGTGCGAGATGCACGTACGCATGTGTGCGTGCTCTTCACCTCCCCTACCATGCATCTGTTCCATGTTTCTCACCTCTTCTCCCTCCCTCTCCCTTCATCTTTCATTCAGAGTCTCCGAAAATCGTGTAGGAATTGCACTACAAGCTGTTCATCCTGATTACCACAGAATGCGACTGAATGGAGCTTCTCGAAGTTTGAATCCACAACCATACCAAGCTGCTTATTTTGGAGAAAAACTCCATATCGATCAAAATGAAAAGCTTGTCATGTTTGGGGTTACCACACATTTGTGCTATTGATGGCTACTCTGGGAAATTGTTCAATTTGTCAGCATGCCAGTGAAAATCCCTGTACAGATATATCAACACTTGTTCAGGTAAATAGTTGCACCAACTGGAAGCTGTATATCAGCTTATTTCTCCACCACAAAACCATACAGACCAATACTTGTGGAGTATGGTTTATTTGACCAAATAAGAGTTGATCATCACAAGGAATGGACCTTAAGCCTCTTTGTGCAGGAGTCACTGGCTTACTTGCGGCACAGTGTTCAGAAGCCGCCGCACAGACAAGGGTCATCAACACTGGTAATATACCATGCACTTGTTCATTACTCTATTATACATACAGGGCGTTTGTGAAAGAGCGCAACACTTCTTAAAAATTCCTATAACTCAGGATTGAAATTAATTAACTGCTTGGTTTCTTTAACAGCGCAACACTTTTTAAAAATCCCTATAACTCAGGATTGAAATTAATTAACTGCTTGGTTTCTTTAACTTATGTTGCAGTAGTTAGGCAAATACTAACAATCCGATTATTGTTAGCAGTTAAGTAATTGTATCAAAACCCGCATAAATAAAATATTCAAATTTTATATTTATTTATTTATTTTTTACAATAATACAATAATATATTAATAAACACATAAAACAAATATTTGTAAAAGTTTCTAAAATCATACAAAAAACTCTTCATCATCCCCATGCATTGTTCCCATTACTGATGCTGAATTGCCTCTCTGAATGGCAACGGATAGCCTTTGGGCAAGATATTGAAAAGAGTTTGCTTCTCCTGACACTTGCCTCAACCGATGTCCCAGCTCTTTTAGGAAATCGGTTGTTCTCTGGCCATACACTCCTGATGTTTCTATAGCCACAGGGGTGAAGAAAAGGTGTGAGCTAAGGTGTTTGTACTTCTAGTCTTCTTATCCTCTGCTTGTTGGGCAACTGCTCCAACTTGCTCTGCTGCGATTGTGGAGTAAGATGGTGCAAAAGTATCTGGGCACGTGGCATCCCACACAAGAAGTTGGCCGCATTTCCATGGAACCGTTGTACAAAGGTATTCACAATTGCGGTTATAGAGAATTTATTTTAATAACTACTACTAAATAACACAACATTTGAATATGTGGTGGAACAGTAGTGATTTTAAGTTAATAGGTCAAAAAGTGTGTTATTAACATTTAAGACCATAATTTGATAAATATGTTAAATAACCATCACTAATTAGTATATGACGTAAAAAACACTATTTGATTTAATTTACTGGCGAGTCATTAAAAATTAAAAACGTAGTGGTCATAAAGTTTGATTTGTTGTTTTGAATATTAACTAATAAAATGCCAGTCAAATTTCATACTTTACTGTTTGCAGTTTATAAATCATGTTATTAATTAAAAATTTGTCGTAAATTTTAGTTAATTGCAAGCTATTTGATTTTATCTTTTGAACTGTTAAAGATAATGGAAAGGTAACAATGCAGTTTGTATTTGACTAAATGTATTTATCGTACGTTCGTAAATTCATTTATTAACAATGCTATTAAGGGATTATATTCATTTAAAAGCATTGCGCTCTTTTGCAAACACCCTGTATAAATTGATTGTACTGTTTAACGTGGGGTCAAGGCAGGGAAAAAGGACCTGCACATATTATACAATTTTCTAGAATGGTGCATCATAGTTGACATGCAATTAAAATGTTGCATAATTTAAAATTCAGGCACTGTAACTGCATGATGAACAGCCTAAATTCCAGTGCGTAAAAAAAGAATTTGTAGATATATGAAATGATTAGAAAACTTGAAAAAAATGCGCTCGGTCCCTTTTTTCTGCCGTGATCCCATACATTAATACTTCCACTCAGAATCACACAGTTGAGCGCTGCTGGCCTGAAGTGAATCATCGTGTCAACTATCCCATAAAATCTTGCTTGAATCAAATGCAAGATAGAGGGGACTTTGATTTAGACTCAATGACCCACAAATATTGTGTATCTTGGGTCACACTCCATGTCTCTACAGTGGGAGTAAGGCTATTTACAGGTGTATGGAAGTGCCACAATATTCCAGGTTTGTGAACTTGTTCTGCCATAATTCTAGACCTCTTGACCACCTAAATGTGCCCCTTATGCAGGAAAGGGCATTCCAAATGAACGAATGGCAAATGCTAGAACAAGGAGGCTGCCATCTGAAATTATCCCTGATGCTCATTTCGCAACATCTCAATTTGTGGACATGGGTGGCCATTTAACCCTGGAAAGTCATTTTGGGAATGATCCACTGGCTGGAAGGAATGGCTTGATTGCTGAGCGCAATCGTCAATTCCACCAACAATATCCAGACTTGTCCATGGTATTTCATGCTATCAGCAATAATAATTGTAATCCATTTATAGAATCTGTGAAACTGTATATTCATCTGAGAGAAGCTCTTGCTATTTGAAACTTGGTCTATTGTACTTACTGTCTTGGCAGTGATGAATTGATGCTTATAATATTCAATTAAAAACATTTATCATGGTGTAATGGTGATCTCCCTCATTCATACCACCTGACCTCTGCCTCATATGTATAGTCATATGCCTTCAATCAGAGCTGAAGAATCCTCAGTAGACAAACACTAGTGTGCCCAATATAATAGTGTTTATGGTTTTCCACAATCAGGAAACCATGAATAGTTGTATCAGTTGAAATACATGTAGAAAGAAATTCTGATTGTATATAGATTATTACTCTTCAATTCATTCATGATTCATTTCAAAAGAACTAATCAAAGTAGGCAAAACTACTAATGCCCAAAAGTTCCGGGAGACCAGCACCTGAGCCTGTGCCTTAACTGGAGCAGGCCACTAATGGAGGCCACATCCTTCTGGTGGGCCAGGTAGTGCAACTGTTCTTGGGAGGTGTTGAGGCCAGGAGGTGGGACATGTGTTATTGACTGATGGAGAGCTGATTACTGTGGACAAGGTTAGGGAGGAAGGGGGTGGGGCAGAGAGAGAAATAGGGTGAATAAAAGATGGAGGAGAGGGAGGGAGAAGAGGTGAGAAACATGGAACAGATGCATGGTAGGGGAGGTGAAGAGCACACACACATGCGTACGTGCATCTCGCACACACATACACACACACACACACACACAATCAAACAACACATTGCATACAGCTGGATCCTTGCAAGGTTTACCTTTGCCTTATGAAGACTGGCAGTGATGGCTCTCCCTGCTCCTGGAGCCGGTACCTTAAAAGGATCGCGCCAATGGACCCCATACCCTTTGGTAGCAGTCCAGGGTGTTATTGACAGATGGAGAGCTGATTACTGTGGAAAAGATGTGGAGAGAAATAAGGTGAATGAGACATGGATGGAGAGAGCTCTGGAGAAGAGGTGATGGAAAGTAAAGGGACATGGGACAGATGATACGTGAATCATTACCTCAAGTCCTTACTCTATTTTCTTTCACAGTTGATTCCCAGTCCTCTGCCTCTGCAATCTCCTTGCCATCGTCACAGATGTCATTCTCACCTTTTTGAACATATGCCTGACAAGTGAACAGATCAGTCAATAATTTAAATCCACTAACCACGTTCCCATACAAGCACTATACTGCTCAAACCACACACTCACCCCATACACATGCACAAACACACACACACATGCACACACACAAACACACAATCACACAGAAATAGAACAGAGACACAATTGTACTTGCATGTATATATAGGATAAAATTCATTATTTTTTCTTACCAATTAGATCAGTGGGGGGACAGGCATATCAAGTGGGGGACAATACCATAATCAAAGGCAGGGTTTTGCCTGATTTAATTAATATAATGGTGTCAATGATGCAAAACTGAAGCATTAAATCTCTTATGGTAAAAAAAGCAAAGCGTCCCCTAGCTCAGTGAGTAGTCCAAACCAGACCCCTTGGTCCTAACATGATATAATATTCTATATTTGCCACTGTTCGGAGCAGTCTTATATGTTGGAGAACAAAAATGGCTATAGTGCCCAGCAGGGAATCAGTTTTACCAAGGGGGTGGGGAAGGGGAGGGGCAATTATACTCCTGGTATCATGCACACACACACAACATACCCACATTCGTATTTTTACCATAATCACACACACCCTCCATACTATCCATCACCCCTGCTTCCGTAGCACCGATCACACGAACGCGCACTCATAGCACGCACACACACACACACACACACACACACACACACACACACACACACACACACGCATACACACTCACACTCACTCTCACACACACACACATGCACACACAGACACATGCAGATACACACGCATGCACAGTGTGTGCGTATGTAGCGTATTGAGGTCCAACAAGGGGCTACGCCCAACTACATAGACTCACACGCACACACGCACACACACACACACAAACACACACATACACACACACACACACACACACACACACACACACACACACACACACACGTCCACAATTCAGTGTAAGGATCCGAGCTGAGCTACAGTTTTCATACATACGTACTGCTGTACTGCTCCGCTGAGGCATTCGTTCGTCGGAAGCGTACTGGGACACGCCTCCCGTTGTTTCGGGCCTGGACTCACGTCGCATTCCAGGAACGACCCCCCGTTCCGCGCACGAGTTCCGATTCCAAACCATTATTCATTTTTCAATATTCAATTTTTTGGAAAACGAGTCGACTACAAAATTGATGGTTATTTGGTTAATTCGTTTTTACGGCAGAATGAAATAATGGCTATTGTGCAGCGAATTTTAACAAGTGGAATATTGAATCGAACCTAATTTGCGGTCATAATTTTATTATTCTTGAATAGAAAAACAAATAATTGAAATGGCCGAAATATACACGGACCCCCTTAGCTATCTGCACCACTAATGGTTTATATTTACCTGTAATTACATTCCCAAGCTAATGTGGTGTAGCCTTTTATTAACAAAACAAACTAAGCTATGCTAGCTTTCAGCAACGCCCTATCTTTGAGCTCTCGAGACTATAGATGGTGCAGTGTACCAGAAAGACTTGCACATACAATGTACGTGTAGCTCATGTGTGCATACCTGCTTGATCATGGACATGTAGTGGTACACTGCCCTGCATCGTGTTATGTGTATCTGCAGGTCTATGTGCTGTGTCTGCTGTATACCTTCCATCACTATTGATGGGCATGTGATGTACAGCAAGTGATTAGCATGTGGTATACTTTTCTCAATGGCACATTGTGGGCACACCAACCTTGATGACATTAAATGTTACTTACAGCGTGTTCCAAAGTGCTTGCAACACGATCATGTATAAGCAAATCTGCATTCACATAAACACCGTACAAAACAGTATACATGATACTCACCAATTGATACTTCCTTGCACAAACTGCATTTTAAAGGCAAGCATTGTTGCAGAATGAATGTATAAGAAGTGAATGCATGTGACATTATGAACCTATCAACTGATGAGACCATGTGGAGAATGGAATACCACGTGATCCGTGCTGGTTTGCATCTGTAGGGCATTGTGCTCTATTAAAGTGGTATCTGCATGTTTGTGTGTGTGTATGTATGTGTATGTATGTGCATGTATGTGTATGTATGTGTATGTATGTGTATGTATGTGTATGTATGTGTATGTATGTGTATGTATGTGTATGTATGTATATGTATGTGTATGTGTGTGTATGTGTGTGTATGTGTGTGTGTATGTGTATGTATGTGTATGTATGTATGGTATGTGTATGTATGTGTATGTATGTATGTATGTATGTATGTATGTATGTGTATGTATGTGTATGTATGTGTATGTATGTGTATGTATGTGTATG